>JAGFPH010001945.1:141638-162564 GCA_018207615.1 Philaenus spumarius
TCACAGTTCCGCATTCAAGAACAACATACTGCACTGCCAAACCCCTTCCTCGAAATGGGTAAAATACTAAACCGTTTGTTTGCAGTTTGTCGAGTAATATTTTATGAACGGAACGACAAACTTTTGTTCGCATTGTATCCGTAAATCATGTATTTGCCCTTCACAATAGAAATTCAAATATTTACAATTGCGGGTCGATCGATAACGCGAACAATCGAACGGAACTATGGACATACGGGGGAGAGAAAAACTTCCTCTGAAAGTAACTAATAAAAAGAGTAACAATACACCCAATCAAAAATTAGGATAGAATAAAATCGGGGTACAATTTTCTGTTATAGAGAGAAATGGTCAACAAAGCCCCAATATCAACTCCTATAAAAGCGATTGTACGTCCTTGCGTACGTACGTGAGTAACATTTAATATAACGGCTGATTTTACCCATCATCTGTATAATATAAAAGCCAAATCCACTGACTCACTGATGACGATTTCTCAAAAACTACTGTACGGATTGGAACGAAATTTGGTATGTAGCTTCCCCTAGGTGCACGCTAAGAAAGGTTTTCAAAAAATTCAAAACTTTAGGGGAGGTTTGGGGGGGGTCCAAATTATTTTTAAAAACCACCGAACGGATTGGAATGAAATTTGAAAGGGTTTAAAAAAATTCGAAATTTTAGGGGAGTTTTGGGGGGGTCAAAGTTACTAAAAATCCCCATAAGAAATACATAGTGTAATATATCTATTGATATAATATATTATTTGTTAATATACATTTAACACTGATTTGTCTATCCGTGCAAAACCGGATCGGGCCAGCTATTAGGTAATAATTCTAATTCGTAAGCGTTAAATGCTTATTTTTTTTATTAATTCATAATACATTTTTATTAGTTTCTGTTCATCTATACACGTAAATAAAATTGAAGCGTCTCTCTGTGAAAATAAATCCTTTTTTCTAAGCTCACAGGGTTAGTCACAAGTCACACGTTGTCAAAAACTAAACGTGCATTTTTAGAGAATTTCCATAGGAAAGATGAGCTATGCTGTGACCCTTATGGTGAAACCTAAGGTCGTAAGTAATATATGAGCACCGATCATGGTCCTCAGAACAAATTTTGGGGCGTCACTAAAAATGTTATCTGAACAGACCACCCGTGCGCAAAGTAAGTTTTCCTAGCGCCATTTTGAAACGGTTATAGATAAAGTCAAACTTCAAATACAAAATTTGTATTTGTGAAAATACCTTTTCAATGATGTGCTTCACGACTAATATTACTATTTGGAGTTTTTGAGTTTAAATCTGTTTTTTTTTTTCTTCAAAATTATATGTAGGCCTATTTTTTAAATGTGAAAAAATTTTAATAAGGTCACTTAAGCACATTTTTGGAAAGGGTATCTTCTCATGAATCTAGGATAAACATTTTGGACCACCCGGTACATACGCAATAAGTTAAAAACATTTTTGAAAATTATCAGTGAACAAAGACCTTTAAAATGAGGTATCACTCGACCTAAATTTATATTTAAAAAATTTACAAAAACGACCCCCACCTCTCAAAAAAGCACTTTTGGGGCATTTTTGAGATTTGAAAACATTTTTACTGAATTCTATAGGGTCGAAATTGGGGAGTTTAAGCTAAAACGAAGGCTGTTGCTTATTTGGTTCAATCGCTATACATTGTGCACGGGTGGTCTGATGTGTTCGCACTCTAGCGGCCGCATTTTAAGTCCGACTTGGTACACACTTTGGTTGTTTACGTTTATTTATTTATTTTTGTAGATGAAACCCTCTAACAAAGTTTAATTCTTGTACGGAAAGCGTAACAAATAGTTACTTCCTGCCAAAAAACGTGATTTCGGTCGTTAGGGTTTTTTGGCTAACGAACTCGTTTGAACGACTTAGCCAACCGACGTGTGTACCAAATCGGACATAAAATGCGTCCGTTAGAGTGCGCACACCTATATACAAAATGTATAAAACGTGTTCTGAGGACCATGATCGATGCTCGTTTACTACTTCCGACGTTAGGTCTTACCATATAGCTCATCTTTCCTATCGAAATTCGCTAAAAAAGAAATGTTTTCTCGATGTTGACAAAGACGATATACAACCCGTATAAAATGTAGGTTCCTTAAAATATTCCACATTCTGTACTGTCGAACGTGCCGAGCGATCACACGTGTTGGCGTGTGAAGCACGCGTGGGTCTCCAATAATAAATACATTCCTTTTTTCCACCTCCGTCAATTTTGTCGGAATTCAACAACAAGTTCAATAAATGTTTGAGCTGATATCACTTTGAAGAATATGCAAATCGGCCCCTTTAACAGGATGGTAAAGGATAGACCGATCCTGAAATTAAGTCACCGTAAAGTGAAATATTCAGGCCACCGTTATGGCTTAAATGCCCTATAAAGTGCAAAGGACATCGTTATTACCACACAAGAGTATAAAGCGTGGGATAAACGACAGCTCGGATGTTCCTTCGGTTTTAGTAGTGATAGAGGTACCTTCGCATGTATTCATTAGTACTTTAATTCGGTTTCTTTTCAATGACAGTTTTGTCTCAGGTTCTTTTTATCATAAACACTTACTAGTAAGCCCCCGTGAAAAATCGCAGGCTGATTAATTAAATACACATCACAAATAGGCCTACATCATGTAAAAAACAAACTATTTAAAAACAACATTAAGGCCTGCTTATCTAGGCCTATCTAACTATGCTGACGGGAATTTTTAACTCGGTAAATGTGTACAATAATAAGGATTACAAAACTGTATGCCTATTTGTTAAACATTTTTATTTACATAGTCTACGTTATTATATATTTAAAGAAAGATAAAAATACTATCTTTTAATTGCTTTTTATTTCATATTGATAGATCAAATAATTTGGAAGTTATTAATATTATAATGAAGAAACTAATAATGGAATATGTTTACATGTTATGCGAAAATGTACGAATAACTCCGAAGTTAAACGAATAGGTATCTCTTCTTTAAATTTGTATAAACAAATATATTGCTGATAAAAGGTTGTATTTATATACAGTTTATAACCTCAAAGCAAATATCATAACGTATATTATAGCATACAGTTCTATAACTCATATTTACAAAAATCAACTTCACAAAAAATTCTAACGATTGAAGTTGTAAACATAACCCTAAACTATAATCTACACTGGTTAAGTATTACCAATGAATACAGAATACTTTACAGAATAAAGTATTCTGTATTCATTGGTATTACAGATGATGGGTGAAATCAGCTGTTATATTATATGTTACTCATATAATATAGCTGTTATATTAGGCCTACGTACGGACGTACACTCGCTTTTATAGGAGTTGATTTTATTGTTGAAACTATCTATCAATTTCCCCCCTTCGGAAGAGGGTTTGGAGAGTGGTTGGAAAGGTACAAAAAAGAATTGTTTTTGGTTTAGCAGGTATAAGGTGAACTTTTCTTAACAAACATTAAATGGGAAAGTTGTAGTTAAGGAACATACCTTTTTAAGACCCTAATTTTTAAGGGCCAAATTAAATTATGGGACAAATATTAAAAAAATTAAACTACATGCTAGAAACTTAAAATATGGTACAAAGGCTCTTTTTAGCATATGAATGAAGTAGGCCTACATAAACCTTCCTGCCCCGAAAAGGGGGATTCAAATGAAAATAGAATAGAGGTTTTTAAACAGAAAAATTGAAATACAAAAAATTCCTACTTGCAATTTTTTTTAATCGAACATTGTAGTTTATGGCATTGCCTATTTTTTTAGCACCTGTTTCGCAACCTGTAAGTGGGTAGTTACGGAAGTTAAAAGGCAAAAATGCGTTTTTCGAAGAAAAGACGCGTATAACAGCAAACTGGGCAACATTTCTAATATACATTAAATGTAAAAGTTGTTGCTTACATCAATACCTTTAATTTAAGACAAAAAACTTCCTTCCTTCTAAGTGAGTAATGTTAAAAAATGTCGCTATTTACCCCATCAGCACCATGCGATATTGGTTCCAGGCCTAATAACTAGCTGACCCGTGGGAATATTTCGCAAGTTAGGAGTAGGCCTACTTACCTGATTTAATACATTGATTTAATTAAGTAAATTACGTTGATTTATTTACTTTGGTTTAATTTGATTGATTTGTGTGATAGATTACACTTGCATATAGAATGTGAACAATTTAACAGCTGTTATGTTGTTAAACAAATTATTAATAGTTGGAACCTTTCATTAGGAATATATGAACTTTCATATTAGAGTTTTTAATCTATTTTTTTAACAAAAACATACATTTTAAGCTATTTCTCTATTTTTCGTCAATGGCGGGGAACATAAACTTTAAAATTATGTTTGAATCATTAATTTTGATGATAAATTATGAATATCGCTTAGCAAAAATAACACCTTTGAGTAATAATATATAAGGGTAGTTTTATTTAAATTATATACATTTTATAACTTTTTACCCCCCCCCCCCCCCAACAACATTTGTCTTTAAAACCCTTGGGTTTAGTTGGATAAAGTACTGCTTTAAAACAGATAATAAGTAAATTTGAATTTACAAAATTGTATATTTATGGTGGAACTGAAAAAGGACGGAGCCTGCTGACAATAAATCGTGCTCCTACTCTATCCCGATCAATCATCCCGATCAAAAGTGTTGTGGGAGATATTGAACAACACTTTTGAATATATATAAGTGAAGTAAAGAACAAAGAAATAGAAGCCATCTTAACTTAACCGACCGGGATGTAGAACTTCACCGACCTAACGTCTTCCACAAGGAGGAACTTTTTCAGTAATAACGGCGTACACCTGACGTATTTGAAAGAAGTTCCGTTTTCATTGTAAATATTTAGAGTTCAGCACACGTGGACTAAACCGCCCCTTGTAAGAAGTACAAGAATAATACCGACAACAAAACACCTTTGAGGAGGGATGCAGAGTATTGGGTTACTACTGCATGTGTACTGTTCTTGATGACATAATTATGGTGTTTTAAGGTTCTGCAGCACCACTTTGGATAAGTTCTCCACAGTGGAGGTTCGTGGTAATCTGATGGGCTCATAATGTCTAATAAAATACAAAAAAAGACTCTAACCTACCATTAGACATGTAAAACTACCAGGTTTGCGCCGAGTTTTAATAAGTTTTTATGCTTACAAAATCAGTATTAACTGGTCTACATGTGTATGAACGACCGGCAGGACGGAACCCTTGGCCAATGTATCAGCAGCTCTGATTTCGGGTTTAGTAACTATCTAACCGTGTTCAAACTATCTAAATATCGAACGGACAGAAATGAAGAGTTTTATTACTATTACGGAAACATAGAATTACAACGTTTATTATTATTACAAACCAGAAAGGAGTCGGGGCCTGCACATTGCGTAAAATATCTTAGCTACGTTTTACCACAGTGTCGTTAATCAAATAAGAGTATCAGGTGGTTATTATAGGTTTGCGAATTATTTATCGATCACCCTATAGTCCTGTTTGATATATCCGCACAGATAAAGTCTCCCTTATGCGTAGTCTGTATTACCGGTTTCCATTAGGCACTAATACCAGGCCATCATTCATGCGAACCTGATAGCTTAGGTGGATTGGTAAACGATTGTCTTTTATAAATTATAGGCTTGTGTATACAGAGTTATTCAGATGTAACTAGAGGGCTCCGTCTGCTCGCTCCGCTCACCAACATGATAGTATTGTATACGTGGATATTTTCATCAAAATTACGATTAAGACAGAACAACTTGGATCGGGGCAGGGCTCTATAACATTATAAATTATAATTAATTTATGTTAAAATAAAATTCTTACTTTTTTTCTAGCTGGCATAATTACCTGGGGACAAGTGATTTACTATATTACCTTACAATATGTTCATAAACGTTATTCCCGTATCAAACAACTGTACTTCGGGAGTGGCGGCGCCCCACTTCCTCGCGCTCATTTAAAAAACGATTTCATAATGATGTAATCATTTTATCACAAATCGGTGAATTGGATAGTTTAGATCAATTCATTGGCTACAACTTTCCCACTGGAAGTTTGTTTATAACCCAAAATAAAAAAATTCCTCGCTTAGTAACTTTTCCATGTCAGTCTGTGATAATTCCCAAATATTTTCCATTATTAAAATTCGAAATACCTGTTAAAATAAAAGTTTTTTATACTGTTAGAATCCGTACTTTATGTAGATTAAGAATATCTAAATTGTATTTTACTGAAGCCTTTTCATCGAGTTACAACAGCGAGTTAACGACTGCGCGCACATTACTGAAATATTACCAGCTGGTGTGTGTCAGCATGGTGACGTCATATGCGATAGATACTGGGTCACCGTAAATGATCAAAATGGTTATAGAGCCCTGGGATAGGGGTAAGTTGGTGGGGTTAGCGGTGACCTTGATCCTGACGCAAGCGCAGTACGACCTGAGTGTTTACGTGAATGACAGGATTTTTTATATAACAGAGAAGAGGTAGGTTGTAAGGTTTAAAAGTTAAATCCTAACTGTTAAAAATAATTCCAACACGCAGCTGAACCGCTGACGTGAGTTGTGCGAATTTCCGAAATTAAGTTTACATGTTTTTAGGGTTTCAACCAAATATTTGGGAAATATTGGTTTACTCTCGAAGACGATGAATAGCTGCCTGTGTGTACGAAATATATTAGTTTTTGAATTTGTTTGTACCAGCCTCCGAGCCCGGCTCAAGCGATTCTTTGTTCAGCTCGCAGCGGAAAGCTTTGCGAGTGTACATCTCGCCCTTGCTGCCTCGGGTTATGGACTGCTTCCTTCGCTTGCAGCGTACAATCTCGGCCGTCGGCCTCCGATCAGAAGATGCCCCACGTGGATATTAACCGGGTACTTTTATGGTATTTTACGTTTTGATCGATTTTGGGGGAATGAGTTGAACTATAAGGTCGTGAAAAAAAACAAAATGTACAGAATAATATCCTACATTTATTTTTTTATATTAAACCCCAAAAAGTTTCATTCTGGTAAACATTTTTTTTTCCTGTCGAAAAACATGCTACCGTTTGTAGGGTTTTTTTTGCTCACAAACTCGTCCGAGCGACTTGGACAACCAACGTGTGCACCAAATTTGGACCAAATCTGACTTAAAATGCGGCCGCTAGAGTGCAAACACGCACATACAAATAATAATTTTAATGACACCCCAAAACGTGTTCTTGGCACCATGATCGATGCTCTTTTACCGGTGACGGGCGATACTGGTTATATTAAATACTTCTAATCAACAAATTTGTACTTTCTTCACACAACATCTGCTTTTCAATTAATCCCCTCTCAATTTGACCACCATTTGATTTTTTAAAGAGCTGCCTGCCCTATTACCTTCCTAGAATAATAGGCCTAGGGTAGCGTTGGGGGAAGGGACATTTCAACTCCAGATGTGTGAAATTTCCCGCCTCTCACAACGGGTTCAGGCTTGGATCAGCCTCTACTAATCTACCACAGCGTGTATGTACTGTGAAATATGACAGTGAGGATCAAATTATTATTTTATTCTGTGTGGCGTTTTGTCGCATATCAAGCGATAGAAACAAAACACGTTTATCGGATGCGTCCGTAAATTTAAGGTACGAGTAGCAAACGCAGTATAGTCATTTTCCACAAAACTAGACCTCTACCTTACCACAATATTGTTTTACACGGACGCACAGTGTATCGTTTGACAAAAATCAAAATATTTTCTAAAGAATTATTTACTCCAGGATATTTTAAGCTAATCCTTAGACTTCTGATGCATACAGTTATCACATTATTAGCGAATTTCCATAGGAAAAATGAGGTATTGCAGTGGCCCTTATGGTAAAACCCAAGGTCGGGAGTAGCAAATGAGCACCGATTCTGGTCCCCAGATATGTATATATGTGTTCGCACTCTAGCGACCGCAATTTTAAGTCCGATTTGGTTCAAATTTGGTACACATGTTGGTTGTCTACGTCGCTCGGACGAGTTCGTCAGCCAAAAAAAATCCAACAATCGGAAGCACGTTTTTTGACCGGAAGTGACTATTTTTTTAGATTTTTCCTAAGAGAATTAATTTCTGTAGAGTTTTTTCTACAAATATAAATGTAGGATGTTATTCTGCACATTTTGTTTTTTTACACGACCTTATAGCTAGCTTGGTTCCCCCAAAATTCATCGAAACGTAAAATACCGTAGAAGTACCCGGTTCAAAGCCATGCGGTGGATTCTACCGTGGGGTTGGCATGCGACACACGCAATGCATTGTGTATTGAAGGTACTCCCAATACGGGGGTTGGCATGCGAAGCTCGCAATGCATTGTGTGTTGAAGATACGCCCAATACGGGGGTTGGCGTGCGAAGCACGCAATGCATTGTGTATTGAGGATACTCCCAATATGCGGAATGGCAGCGAACCATTTTGTTGGTTGAATCATTAAAATATAGGCCTATAAACTTAATTTTAGAAATTTGCTCAACTCACGTCAGCGGTTCAGCTGCGTGGTCGAATTATTTAACATTTTCCCGTGAGTCATTAAAATTATCAACCATTAGAGATATTCCTTTTGAGACAACCGCTTCATCAGTTACACGTTATTAGTGAATTTCCATAGGAAAGATGAGCTATTGGAATAACCCTTAAGGTGAGGCTTTAAGGTCGGGAGTAGTAAGGATATCATTCAAAATTGTATTTCTATATGCATATTATGTGTTCGCACTCTAACGGCCGCATTTTAAGTCCGCTTTGGTACACACGTTGATTGTCTTTATCGCTAAGACGAGTTCGTTAGCCAAAAAAAATCCAACAACCGAAACCAAAAGTACTTATTTTTGAGAATTGTGTACTAGAATGAAAATTTTGGGGTTTTATATAAAAAAAATAAATACAGGATATTATTATGCACATTCTGTCTTTTTACACGACCTTACAGTTCGATTGGTCCCCCAAAATCGATCAAAACGAAAAAACCAAATATTTCACGATTCAAATCCACGTGGGGGATTTTACCGTAACGGCCATCTTCTGGTCCGAGGATAACGAACTTGTACGCTGCGAGCGAAGCGAAGCAGTCCATAACCGGAGGCCGTAAAGTCAAGGTGCAAACTCGCTAAGCGAGTGGAAGCGAGTTTCGCGCATATTTAATTTCAAATATAAAGGTAGGTCGTATAATACACCATTGAAAAGTGTATTAAAAGAGAATCAGAATGGCTCAAAGTACAGCTTAGTATCTGGTTTCAGAGTAAAGGACAATCAAAGTTCTGGAAAATGATATCGTTATGAAAACATCAAAGCAGGTTATTAATTTGTTGATATTAGGAATAAGTAGGTTGTATGTTATTTTCCAGGACTTTGATTGCCCATTACTTTGAAACGAAGTAAGCTACGCTCTAGTTTGCGCCATTGTGTTTCTCTTTTAAAAAGCTTTTCAACTGTGTATTACATTTCCTACCTTTATATTTGAAATTCATAAGCCCCCTTATCCCCCCCAAAATCTTAGAGGGTCAGATATGTCGAAAAATTGGTCCTGCCATGCAACACAACATAAATACAAAGTTTTGTAATCTATTTTCAGCAACAAAAATAATAAGGGGGTTTAAAGGGACTTTATGAAAACGCTGTATATTATGTAGTATATTATATTGTGAAAATTTGTTTATTTTAATGTTGAATTGTTTTAATAAAATAACTAATCGTTGTAGTCCTGGTTTTATTCGATGAAAAAAAAGAAGAAATCCAGTTGTTTCCATTATGCACACATCATTTTGTGCTCGTAAAATTTCCAAAACTAATAAACTTTTTTCTGTGTTTTTTGGCTACAGTCAGTCAAATAGTAATTTTACCCATCTTTTGGGGTGTATTCATAATCAGGATTGAATTTCCTAAAAGAATCTACGACCAATAGATTTTTGTCCAACACGCCCATAAATTCGAAGCACTGTAGTACGGTGTGGATTCATTGCCGAGCGAGTCAAATTGATCATCCTCCGTTTATTCAAAATATTTTACTATTTTTTATCCGTATATTTGCGATACACGTATATTTTTTACGAAATAGCGAACGATTTTACGGTTTCAGCCGTATTTGCTTGATCGTACACGAAAACGCTTGCATTGTTCCTGAACAGATTATTTTTTTAAACAAACAAAACGAAAATTAAACACCAATTATAAAAACGAAGTACACAATAAAGCAGATTTTCAACTTCCATTGTAGGCGGGATGCAACCTGTATCGACGTATTCCTATAAATCTCAGTTTTTTATTGGTCCCAACAAACATTCATCATGCTAGAAAAAAAGAGCTGCGATTGTTCAATCCGATAGACTGAATACCTCGTATCGCAAACACGGACAACTCGATTGGACGGTCGCCAAAACGAATTTCGTATTTTAACACCATTATTAGTTAAAACACGGTATTCGTTTTGTTTGTCAAATATTCCGAGATAAATTATGGTAACAACGTTTACCCTCCGAGCATATAACTAAAATATAGTTCTTTTATGAACTATTATTATCAGAAGGCAGTGAAAACTGATACAACTTCATCTCTCTTATTAGTAATATTGAATTGAAAATTCACCATTTTGTTGCAATTTTAAATCTTGAAGACGTAAACCAAATCAATAGGCCAGTCGGTAGGGGTAATTTTAGACCAAAAGTTCCAGTAATTTTCAATACGGCTGACTGTTTTTTTATAAGTACCTTAAATTATGTAGATTAATGTGAAAAAAAGTTTACCAGTCTATCGATTTCTCAAAGTCGAAAAAAAAAGAATCGAAAAACATTTATTTTTCGATATTCCTTAATATTTCGAGTTGGGATGAAGATAAATAAAAATACCACCGTGTAGGGGAAGTATTTTTCAATAAAGAAGGTCAAATGTATTTCTTTCCTCCGAGCAATGGTTTGGATGGAAAAAATTCGATAATGCAGGTATGTATTTTGCAGCAGGGGAAATCACTAAAAGTTGAAATCTCATTCATATATAAAGCGTTGATTCATTCAAAGATGACTGAATTTTAATATATCGAATTGAAACTTGACATAGGAGTTAAAATATATATTTTAAACATTTATGCGGAGTCTCAGCTTGTTATCTTGAAAATGACCCGATCTAGAGCCACTTGACTTATGAAAGGGTTTCTCGATTTTAGGAGTACCGGACCCACGACCTAATTTTAATCGGCTCCAGTTTAGAAAATTTTCAAAATATCAACCTAAAAGTTTTTTTACAAGTTAAACATATAGATTCAAACAAGATCAAGGAGTATAAACCTTTTTTATTATTTACTTTTAAAAGCACAAGTAACTTAAAAAAGTATAATTTTAGACCTTTTTAGATTTTTCATCAAAACGCTTGAGTTGATCAGCTGCAGATTAGTAAATTTTTTAAATATAGTTTTTAAAATAGTTATAGCAAATAACAATTGTGTTTGTAACTTCTGTACCAATTTTTAAATCGATATGTGGATTAAATGTCGAAAATGGAGTCGTTGAATCCAAACGTGTTATAGTTAAAACGAGATAGGTAAAACAGAAGACGATTTTCAAGCGCCTCGTTTTTAAAAATAAAATAAACAAAATCGTTCATACTTACTAAAAATATTTATACTGGTGTATTCAACTTGTAAAACAAATTTGATGTTGATAATCCAAAAATTTACGAAACTGGAATAGATTGAAATTAGTTCGTGGGTCCGGTACTCCTAAAATCGAGAAACTCATTGATAAGTCAAGTGGCTCTAGATCGGGTCATTTTCAAGATAACAAGCTGAGACTCAGCATAAATGTTTAAAATATATATTTTAACACCTAAAAAAAATCAGCCGTATTGCAAATGACTGGTAGTTGTAACATACACCGACTGGGCTATAACGTATTATAAGGTTAATTTAAAAACGAATATCTCTTCAGCTCACCGCATTATAGCACAGATTTTGATTCCAAATAATAAGGACTACATTTTTACCAATAGACTGTACTCGAAAGAGTCATTATACCGGCAGCTTTAACGACCGTCAAACACCTATATAAACTTTTAGAAGTGAAAATTTCTTATGACCCTTTCGGCACTTTTTCGGCGTGCGTATTCGAATGAAATCTCGCGCACCGTACCGTACCGTACAACATTCGAATCACAATATAAAATACATTCAAGCTACCAATAAAATTGACATTGTGCTTCCTCATTGTGTAAGTTGTGTTAAAATAGTTTACTTGGTAATAGCTCTGAAATGAACATTGTGCTTCATCTTTTCGTAAATCGATTTAAAATAGTTTACTTGTTAATACCTCTGAAATGAACATTGTGCTTCCTCATTTTGTAAGTTGTGTTAAAATAGTTTACTTGGTAATACCTTTGAAATGGACATTGTTCTTCCTCATTTTGTAAGTTGATTTAAAATAGTTTACTTGTTATTACCTCTGAAATGGACATTGTGCTTCCTCATTTTGTAAGTTTTGTTAAAATAGTTTACTTGGTAATGCCTTTGAAATGGATATTGCGCTTCCTCATTTTGTAAGTTGTGTTAAAATAGTTTACGTGGTAATACCTATGAAATGGACATTGTGCTTCCTCTTTTTGTAAGTTGATATAAAATAGTTTACTTGTTTACGGAAGCTTGTTTTTTGCCCTCAAATAACTATTTTCTTTAGATTTTTCGCACTAGAATGAAACGTGTTTCGAGTTTTATCTAAACAATTGAATGTAGGATATTATTCTACATGTTTTGTTTTTTTACACAACCTTGTACCTCGCTTTGACAACCCCCCCCCCCCAACTCGATCAAAACGTAAAATACCATAAAAGTACCCGGTTCAAATCCACTTGGGGGATTTTACCGTAAGGACATGTTCTGACCCTCGGTCGACGGCCGAGTTTGTACGCTGCGAGCGAAGCGAAGCAGTCCATAATTCGAGGCCGCAAGGTCGAGGTGTGTACACTCGCAAAGCGAGTTTTGAGCAACGTTTTGAGTCGAAGCTGATAGAGGCTTAGGAGCAAACAAGTTTTACTAATATATTTTGTAAAAGCAGTCAGTTATTCAGTGCCTTCGTAAGTAGGCCAATTTACCAAATTTTTTATTGAAACAGCAAAACATATAAACTTAATTTTGGAAATTCGCTAAACTTACGTCAGCGGTTAAGCTGCGTGGTTGATCTATTTTAATACGCGAAACAGTTTGTTGTTATAATTGTCTGAAGGATAGACACAAATTATCTTATAAGAATTAATTTTTTATTACAAGATATCTCAAAAACTGTAAAAGCAGAGGTGAAGAAAAACCTGCAAAAATAAACGGGTTTTGTACACACTAGAGGGTTCCGTCCTCCACTCGTTTCGTCCATCAATATCAGTAATATCGAAGCAAATGTAAATGTATTATTGTAGACTCAGATGTGTTTACGGAAATTGCGATTCATTAGGACAGAGGCACTTGTATTGGAGCGGGGTTACCCAGATCCTAATGGAGATTTTGCATCACTGGGTGGGAAAATTTTGAAAAATTCCCCGACGTTTTTACAAGTATCCTTACTTTCAATGACTATTTTTCCTTTCCCTGACAGTGGGAAGCGTGCAAAGTCAAAAGCATCCCCCTCCTAAGAAAATGTTTTCGATCCGAGGACCGACTGATACTCATAAAAAAAGATATTTTCACAAATTTAAGAATTCTGCACTTTTCAACGGTGGTATTTGCAAACCACTTCCTCAGAGTTATATCTTTAAATATCTTTTAGTTTTAGTTTAGATAAATGTCTATAAACTTAAAGTGACATATTGCAGCGTAATACTGCTTCAAGTATTCATTTTACTGAAACAATATTCAAAATAAAATTGTCATAAAGTATTATGGTGTTTAAATGGACAGATTCGTTTTAGTCATAAGATCTACCGTTTACGAGTAATTCGGAAAAGACTATATTTTTAGCTTGAGGAAAAAAGAAAGCAATCGCGGGACTGCCGACAGAAGTGAAAACTGTAAATTGTTGGTCATATTGGTTTCATCTGAAATTTGAGTATTTTAACTCTACCAAGTAAACTATTTTAACTCAACTTACGAAATGAGGAAGCATAACGTCCATTTCATCGGTACGTGTTGTGACTAAATTAACCCATACACAGCCTTAAACTACACTCATCTAAAATACAATGGGTGAGGTATGATGCGGTATGGCTCGCGAGATTTCATTCGAATACCCACGCAAAAAGTGCCGAACAGGCCATAAGAAGTTTTTACTTCAATAATCCTGAAACCAATTTCAATCATAACTTGCTGCGAGAATTTTTCATTCTGGGTCCTCCTTCTCACCCTTCCGATATGGCGATTGGTAGAAGCAACATAGCCGCATCGACTACCGACGATTCTTTGAAACGTCTTTTCAAATGACTTACTGCCACAGCTAATGTTCAAATAGTCTATCTGTAACGCTAATTGTCTAGACTCGAGGCTGTAGAGAGAGAGGGTAGATGGTTTAATTGTGAAGATCAGGCGGGAGATGTTTCATTTAACCTCGGTATTCACCAGTGACCTGTGACGAACGGAATAAATGTGCTGATAGCATCTAGCTACTGTTCTACACCTCCGGGTGTACAATGCAGCGTTGTCATTTAATTGTACTTGGTTGCACGTAGAGCATTACACTTGCATAAATAATTAAATAATCGATTCCATTAAGGTTCGTAACAAACAACATAAAAAGAAAGCCATCGTCTAGAAGTGCTTAACCGAGTTGAAATTTTGCACGTTACTCATCAATGTAAAGGACTAGTTTTAAAAAAATTGTCAAAATGGCTGCCATTTAAAAATTTTAATGAGAATAATTCGCACATCCACCTTGCGGACTTGGGTTATGGACTACTTCGCTTCGCTCGCAGTGTACATCAGAAGATCGGTAAGAATCCTCACTTGGATTTAAACCGGGTACTTGTGCTTGAATTAATAAATTTAAATAATTACATTTTTTAATAAAGGAAGCCTTGTGCGGGAGATCGAGTGAGAAACTGGTTTTGGCGCATGAGTCGGAAATGTTCACAAGACGATACCAGTTAGTGCAACCTATACTGTAAAATTAATTAAACATCCTACGTCTTAGAATAAAAGTTTTTCAGCAATTTAATCTTGACTTTTCCAAACTCCGTTGTTAATGCAATCACCTGAGTGACTAAAGTTAAATCTAATCACAGAATCACATTATGCCACAGATGAATAAGGGACGTAGATTAATTCGTAACATCGTTAACCCCCTCGAGGCAGGTTCCTTACAGAAGCCGGGTGTGCGCTTTCGCTGCGTGCATTGTGAAGGGTTTGATAGAATACCTGGGAACAGCTTTTGTCACCGAACTTTGTTACGACGGCTAAAACTCTTGGGACGTATTTAAGAGAAATTGTGTGCCTCGGTTGGGGAAACTTTTCGGTTCCAGGCTGTGGCGGTTGTAAAATATGCTTAGTTTTCCAAAAAAAGAAAGCAGTCGCGGAAGTGAAAACTATAATGAGTATAAATCGTTGGTCATATTCGTTTAATCTGAAATTTTATTTATTTTAACACTACCAAGTAAACTATGTTAACACAACTTACGAAATGAGGAAGCACAATTTCTATTTCAGAGGTATTACCACGTAAACTATTTTAATACAACTTGCGAAACGAGGAAGCACAAAATTTCCATTTCAGAGGTTTGTTGTATTTTTTTGGCTAACGAACTCGTCAGAGAGACTTATCCAACCAACCTGTGCACCAATTTTGAAACAAATCAGACTTAAAATGCGGCCGTTAGAGTGCGAACACACACATACAAATAATAATTTTAATGACACCCCAAAACGTGTTCTTGGCACCATGATCGGTGCTCATTTACTACTTCTGCCCTTAAGTCACACCATAAGGGTCACTGCAATAGCGCATCTTTCCTATGGAAATTCGCTAATAAGAATGATAACAAATCGGAATATACGAGAGAATGTCTAGCATGAACCGTGGCCTTGAGATGCGCGGTAGACTAGGAGTTGATTCGAATGGTGGGGGCTCAGAGAGGCTCAGTCTGTTGCCGCGCTCAGAACATAATAATTCGGTCTGGAAGCCCTTGTACGGGTTGCCAATACATATATCGTCTGTGCATGGTGTACCTTCCCCTCCAGCGGACTTGCCTAAATTCTTCCCTCCAGCCGACGCATCTGAGAGCTCACGCTATATCTGACGAATTATACGTCACAGTATGTATTAAATTTAAAACATTTCGAAACAAAATCAAAATATTTAATAAAACAGAAAGAACAAGTTCCGACAAACCGAATCTGGAACATTATTTTGTTTTCAACGTACAGTACATTGTAATTAATGCAAACTTTCCTAATGAGAACTAAATGCAACTAAGGGAAATATTTGTGCATTAGGTTAACGCAATTATAGTTAACTACATCCCTGATGAATGTATTGGTTACTGTATTTGCTTTTGTTTGTATCCAATACGAATAGGTAACCACGCTTCGCTCGCAGATATGAATAAATACTAAGCCTTACCGATTGAGCACTTCAAGCCCTGATTTCAAATTCGAATTCCCTTTCCTCCAAATCGATCATGTTTCCCATTTACGCTCTAGCTCTAGACATAAATGTATTTAACAATCTTCTGAAGTTTGGCAAACAAATTTACGAACACCCCGCATATTTTTTTAAAACTAGCGAGGTGAACTCTGTCAATGTTTTCGCGTCCCGATCCCTCCTAGAATCGATCTCCTTACATCAGACTTGTGTAAGGTTATGCATTATTGAAGTCGCCATTGTTGGTATAAGGCCGGCATATTGTATACTGCGCCCTTATTACGTTCTCCCAGCATCGCAAAGTTATTTCCTTATAAATACAGAAATATTGGAATTTACGTTAGGATTGGATAGACCGCGTGGGATGATTTAATTCAGAATATTAAATTGGAAAGGTTTCCAGTTGGAAATACTGTAGACTGCTTGAAGAAATCGTAGGAGTACGCTAATACCCTGGTTTATAGTCGGATCTGAATACAATCGTATGATTTTTTTGAAATTAGGAAGATCTTTGTCAAAATCCCTTACCTACCTGAGAACTAAGGCTTAAAGACGTGAATACAAGCTAATGGAAAATAATCTTAGTAAAAACAAACAAAATTGAATAAATAGATAAGTAGATAAAACTATCTACAGTGTTCTGCATATATTTTAGTTTATTTAAGTATAATTTAATATAAACGTTTTTCGCCATCCTCTTTATTGAAATAAACATCACCTCCACCGGCTAACTGTTACACAGTTTTGGTCTATAAGGCAAAGCATTATTACACTAGGCCGCCAGGCGGCGCAACCAGCTGGGCCACCGGTGATTCAGTCGGCGACACGTGCAGACCAACCGGTGGCGTAGTCAATCACTCTTTGTTCGGTCCTGCGGTAGTTCTCGTCAGCCAAGCAGTCAGTTTTCTGTTTCCCGCACATTTTGTTCGCACTGTTTATTTATTCGAATTGTGTATAATTCGTCAGATAAGCTCTCAGATGCGTTGGCGGACCGCTGGAGGGGAAAAGACACTACGCACAGACAATATATTTATTGGAAACCCGTTTCGCTTTCAGACCGAAGTATTATGTTCAGAGCGCGGCAACAGATTGAGCCTCTCTGACCCCCCCACCACTCGAATCAACTTCGAGTCTTTTGCGTATCTGAAGGTCACGGTACATTCTAGACATTTTTTAGTATACTTCAGTATGTCTAGAGAACTGCAGATCGTCACTGTGGAAAGCAGTGAAAGTGTAGACTAGACAAAAGGGAAAGATGACTGCCAGAAGTTATTGGACTCAAAAGTGAACACCGAAGATTTCATTTGTGCAACTGAACAACAATCCGCAATTTTGGACGCCAGTTCTGAAGCTTACAGTGATAAGCAAGTAAAACTGAATGCTTGGAATTCATTCCTACCGAATTTCCTAGGTTTACTTAAATATAAAATAAAAACTATTATCATAAATAACATTTTATTTACAAATAAAAATCTCAAATTTAAGAATCACTCCATTTGGTATCTTAAAATAGGCTACTTTTTATCACTTTTTAACAGTATTTTTTAGGCTTTTATCATACTACTGGAGAAGTTATCAGAAAAAAAAACTGATTCAACAGTTAGTGTTATGACAAGCTGAAAAAAGGAAACTTCCTAGTTTTTACATCATCAATGATAAGGAAAACATTTTAGAGTTTTATACAAGTTCCATGATTTTTTCTAAATATTTTTTGATTCCCTGACCTCCCTATATCATACGAACGCTTAATATCTGATTTCGGGTCAGGCGTAGACTAAAAACATAATACAAACCGTTTACAAAGAGACGTTAACTTAATTCGAGAAAAATTTAATCTATAATAACCAATAATCACCCGCGCGTTTAAACATACATATACAAATTTCGTCCACAATACGGCGAGCAGAACGAGTCCGACAGTTGGAGTGTTAAGCACGCAGGTGTCTCCTGGAGCACGCCAATAAAATAAACCTGTTACAAGTTTGACATACAGAAATTGGCAATTATCTATGATTTATTTCTGTAATGGAGCTGACAACACTTTAATAATAAAATAGATTGTAATCCACAATATCATTATTACTGGAATTACGTTATTAAGCCACGCCTACATAGCGTTACATAAGGTAATTTATTCTAATACGATATTAGGTGGATCGCGCGCAACAGCGCCGCGAAATTAAAACTCCACATCGTAAATATTAATAAGCAGCTTCTTCCGAGAAGTGTTTATTAAAATTCCTTGTTTGTTGAAGCTAGTTTTTAATTTTGAAATATGAAATATTTACCCTCATTTCTCCCAGAAGTGTACAATTTGGAGGCAGTTATATCTGTCTGTTGTTTAATCAAAAGCCGTAACTTGAATCCTTTCTCCTGGGTTGCTTAAATTTAATAGGGTAATTTTTTACTATACGCTTACATTTTTTTTTCAGCGCTTAAATTGCAAAACTTAACATACTTTTATAAAACTTTCTAAAAAAAGCTAGTTCAAAATGAATCTCCATAAATAGGTATCTATAGGGTTGTAACCTAAAACAAACAAAAAAAACCAAAAGTGCAGTTGTAAATATAATGACGAAATAAAAATGATATTTCATAATTATTTTATTAAAATTAAAAAATTTTCTATCATTTAAAACATACTGCACGAAAACAGCTCGGATACATCTCCAGAAAAGTGCCCTTATAAATACTTGAAACAAATTGCACAATAATCGGCCTTTAGATCTCCAGAAACAGGTCACCAAAACGTTTAAGACTATGCTGAATTATAATAGTATAATAAAATGTACTAAACAAAATGCTGGATTTAAGACAAATAACCGTTTTAAAATGATATAAAAACCAGCACAATAAACAGGTGGCCTTCATTGAACATCTCAGACGACAAAAAAAAATATTACACTTTTATGTTATGAAATTGATCCAGAGCATAATTTAACTTTAATATTGTTTTTAGCAAAAACTTAAAATAAAGCTACTACTTCAGACTAGCACCTACCTCCAACTCCGGCATTAGTGATGGTCACCCAGAAGTCGATCGTCTTCTCCGGCCCCAGCTCTTCGTAATCCCACTTCTTCTTGACCCTGACCGCCCCATTAGGCTCCACAGTCACCCACGGGTTCTCGTCCCTAATTTTAAACGTCTCCCTTTCCGTTTCCTTCTCCAACTGAAACACGACCCTACCTTCCGTCTCGCCATCGGCTTCCGTAAACTCGATCCTCTTGGTGGGCCTAACGGCGCGGGTGACGCGCCTCTTAAAGATCCTGTGCGAGTTATCGTCCACGACTTGTAATTCCTGTTCATCGAAGGGCGTATTGAACTGGAGCCAAACCTGCGCGGGCATGTGCGAGACCCGGTTAGGCGTGCGCAGATCGTGTGCTTCTACAGTCAGTTCGCATTCAACGTCTTCGCCGGGAACGCTAGGAGGATCGCCGGTCAGTAAAAGATCACCGGTCTGTGGTACGATCACCACTAGGTTACTGGGGACCGCGAGACGGTAAGCTACTTTATCACCATCAGCGTCGGTCGCTGTTACTTTCCCGACGGAGGAGAACCGTTTCCAAGTATTTGTTATGTTCTGATCGAAACCAGCTCCGTTCTTAAAGCTACCGACGGTGAATCGATATACGCGTTGGGTGAAAACCGGACTGTTGTCGTTCTGGTCGAGAACGTCCACGTGGACTTTGGTGATCGCTTTGTCGATGCCTTTACCATCGCTAGCTTGAATCGTCAACGTGTACGACGGCGTCGTTTCTTTATCGAGAGGTTTTTCCGTCACTACCACCACACCGATATCGGAAGAATTATCGTGACTTTCTTTCAACGCGAACGCTCCGTCGTTGTTACCGGACAAGATTGAATACCTTAACGGTAGACCGCCTACACCGCCCCCGGTAGCTCTCAACACGGGTAAACCTTTCACCATACTACCGGCCGGTGAGTTTTCCATGATCTTTCCTTCCGACAGTTCTTTCGGAAAACGTAACATATCCCTCCTGTCCAGTACGTACAACTGGAGGGTATGCGTGGCGGTACTGTTGGGAGTTTCCTCCAGCACGACCAGATTGACCGGTCGGTTTACCAACGGACTGAGGTCCGATGTGGTCATCACAAGCCCGTCTTCCAGGACGGTGAAGAACTGCGAGAAACCCGTTTCTAATAGTTTATAGTTCATGGGTTGATCGCTAGTGAATTTCGTGATACTGTAACCGGGGTATATGTCGTGAGGTAAGACGGCGACGTTCCTTCGGAAGTTTAGACCGGTTGCTACCGCTGGGCCTATGAAGGCCAGGACCGCCACCCACGCAGTCAGTCTCTCCATTCCGCGTCAGTACATCGGTGTGCGCACCTGAAATCAGAATT
>JAGFPH010001945.1:178941-198800 GCA_018207615.1 Philaenus spumarius
TTGAATAATTGCGGGTTTTAAATGGATTTAGGATGAGCAATGTCCGCATAACCTACCGCCGCTATAGGGTGTCGCAGGTTGCTTTCTGTTTTACTAGAGCCGACTCTTAATATTTCGTATGTAGGCCTAAGGAAAATTTGAAGGTAGATATGACTGAGGAACCTAAGTTACTCTATATAAAAATACTATTTTATTAAGATTTCAAAAAACTTATCGGCCGTTTTGAATCGGTCGTCTTGAACGTAACTTTGTTTTTTTGTTTTATGGGAATGTGGTCATGAGATACATTATTTCGATGTTGAATTTCAAGCGAAAACCAACGGTGAAAATTTGCACATCTATATCTTTAACCGATTAAAAAAAGCGGGAAAACCAAACGAAATCGTGTTTTCCGATTTTGCCCCATTTTGCTGTAGGCCTACGATTTTTTTGTTTTTTTTTTTTTGTTGTTATAATATATAGGCTATATATTAATTACTTTTTTATTTATAATTAAATAAGCTTTTAAACGATAGGCCACAAAGCGATATTTGGGAGTATATTTAGAATTTTTGAGTTACAGCCATTTTGATTTTTTCAAAATTGATTTCGAGTGGTTCAACCAAATCTTTAGCAAAGATGGCAGAAAGTTCACTATGTCAATTCGCCTAATCGACTTTTGGTTGTTTGTTCTTTTATAGCCTTCGTGTTTTACCTGTATTGTTCATATTGGATTTGCAGTGAAGTAAAGAGTATAGTTTCATTATGTTTAAACGAAAGGTAAAGTTTTGTTTAATTGTTTTCAAATTGATGGTCATACTCATATTTCCACTATTAGCCTGTTTATAATTATTTAAGCCTATTTTGTAAACATGTTTTATTTAGGCCTAAGGTGTTGCAAAGTTAGGTTATGTACACACATCCGATAGCAAATTATGGTAAAACAATTTTAAAACGCCAATATCAATTGATTAAATATAACAAAATCCGATTCAGCCCTTTTATCTGTTTTATTTAATGTTTTATCGGATACATTCTATTCAGCACCTCGACTTACTTAGAATTAATAATAAAATCTAACTGATATATAAAATCAATAACCATTACATTGCCGGTAAACCTTTATAATATAGGCCAGTTGGTTAACTGCGAAAGGTTTACTTTTCCAAGAAGTACCAACTGTACGCCGCGTAAAACCACTCCTTTTACCCTTACAACCCCACTAGTGCTATCCCATTGATTCGCAGGAAGGCAAAGATTAAAATCCGGTTTGAAACAGGGACTGTGTGTTACAAGTACGTATTTTAAATACCAGCTGGAATATAATATATCCACGGCCATTTAAATCGGAATTAGAGAGACGTTTAAATGTCATAATCAGAAACACTAAGGACTGGGATGAATTAATTGAAAAAACAGACCCAACTATATAAGGTTAGGTCTTAATTTATGTAAAAAAAATTAACGTTATCAACAATATTGAACGCGTAATGTAAGCCTATAATATAATAGGCTACTATTTATAAATCAAAAACAAAATTTATATTTCAGTTAGTTTTTTTAAACTTAAAATTACAGTTTTCATAAAAAAATATTTAGACTACTTAAGTCTGGAATTAAATATTAGTACGGTACATAGATCGAAACACACAATTACGAAAATATTATTCTAGGCTTAAATGGTAAAATTGCGTAATTCTGTAATCTACACTTTTAAAGATAAAATGTAGATGTATCCTACATACATTAATTCAATTTTGAGTATTTTTAGAGTCTGCAAAACACTTCAGTTCAGATGGAGGGATAGATAATTTCAAAGCTTTGTCAGTCAAATATTTTTAATTTCAAATTAAAATATGTGCAAAGGAGAATAAATGCAATTCTGTACACTAGGCCTAATTAATTTCGAAATGTAAACCAAACAATATTTATTTTACTCTAGGCCTACATCATGAAACTCTACATTATTGCTCAAAACAAAATGTAGCCATGTAGGCCTAAATAAAATTAGATTTTTATAAGTAATAACAACAAACTTGCATAAAAATATAACCCGTAAACAATTTCAGCTCGAAATGATTCTGACCTACTCGTATATTATAAATAACTAGGCCTACGGATAAAAATACTTTAGAAGCAGGGGTGAATTTTGCCAGGCCACCTGGCCCTTAAGACTATCCCGACCGGAAATGTTCTTGCCGGCAGGGTGGGGTCTCGTGCAACAATTATTGCTGTATATAAACTAAATTTTATTTTACATTACAATAAACCTTCAAAGGCGCTAAAACTAAGACCATTTTCTTGTTGATGTACGCTAAAACAGTTTACTAAACATTTACCGACTTATGCCTTTTTACTTATAAGTTAACCTATATTGATCTACAGTAATAATATATTTATAAATGGTAGTTTAATTACAAATTACGTTTTCTGTAATCTATAAGGTTTAAATATAAAAGAGTAACATTTCAAAGTTCATAATGCAAGGAAGTAAGGCTTGGTACGCACGCACTGTTCGTAAAATCAATAACTCCCTAGGAAGGGCCACCAACTGACGGCTAGGGACAAAATGTCTCCCCTTAACACAAATTTAGGTTAACTTTACAATACTAAAGTTAAACCATAGACGAGTTTACAATTAAAACACGCTCCTGCACAGAAACAAGGGACGACTAACCTAAAATAGCTTGGTTTTCATCTTTGTACAAAGCCAAGCGATGTAAACAAATGCACAGAACCGTCAGACAAGGTTTGTTTTTTTCCACTTACTGTTATAATTTGTACTGAATAACAATTGTACTTACTTGTGTATAAATGTTATACCTCTTCACTTAAATAATCACTACACATTCACATAAAACACACAGACACACCGCAAGAACAACGAATTACCGCCACCGATGTGAGAACACTACTGCCTTGAGCTTGGTTCTGCCGTGATGAGTAGTAACGACCGCGCCGCACGAGCTATTCCGTCCTACGTACACACTCCCCCCCAAATTTTTGCCGCTTGTTTTAAATTATTCACGTTTCTTTTCTCGGCTGAATCTTCTTTCACAGGCGTTGGCGATAAATGCACAACAGCAGTGAATTGAAATTCATTCGACCGTTTCTTAATTCGATTAAACTCACGAGTTAAACTTCGAGAATATTATTTAAATAATTGCATTTCACTTCACGTACTTTGCCGGTATCTATGAATCCACGGCCTGATGAATATAAACATCAAACCGGCTTGGAAGAATAATTACTAACACAATTAAAACTGGCGAGGATGTATTGTTAAGTAAACGATTCTTGAGAGTGAATGAATGGAAACATCGGCATACTGACTTAATAGTTATTTTAGGTTAGACTTAGGCCTAGACTAATCTAATTTATCACATATAGGCCTACTACTGAACCAAAAATTTGTGCAATTAAATTACGAACTCTTCAGATAGCAATTCATGTAAATTTAGATTTTTAGGCGATACATTTTAGGTAAATTTACAGTGCATTCAATAATTACCATGTTTGTTTACAATTACCATGCAAACAAACCACTTGTTTATAATTATTATGAAACTCTACACTCTACTAACTGTACAAAATAATGAGAGAGACGAACCAGTGGCGGTTCTAGCAAGGGGTAGGGGGCAGCTGCCCCCAAACCCAGTTTCCCCGGAAATTTTTGCAAGAAACTTTTATTAGGAGCTTAGTTTGGTGACAACAAAACATTTAATAATGTTCCGAGACTAAAGAGTCTTTATTATGAAAGAAAAGTCAATGCTGAAAATCAGCCAGTTTTGATTGCCGATGACATGATTGGACTGATGACAACGATTATTTGAATATTTTGGTTATTGCTTAAACGTCAACCGTAGCGCGTATGTATGTAAAATACAAAATCTATCAGGCAAGGAGCTTTTGCGCATATTTTATAAACAGTAAATTGGGACTTTTTGATTTTTCGTTGATATTATACACATTAATGAATGGATCACGATACTTCCAATGGGACGTTTGCAGCGAATTGTAAAAAAACCTACAAAATGTTATTTTATAGACCCCGATCGGACTATTTTTCACCTAAAAAATTTGGAAAAACTTTTAAAATAAAAATGTTTTCATAAACTCATATCTTTGTTATTTTACAATATTAAGGACAGATCTTTCGGAAAATTATTGTTTATTATGTGTACTTCAATAGGCTGAAGATGAAATTATGAAGCATTAATAGGTTTTGCACAATAATTGCAGTATAAATAAACGGTACCAGAAACTGGCATATACTTTCTCACAAACATATGTAAATTATTAAACAGATTCACCGTGACTTCATAATTGTATTAAAGTAGGAGAGGGGATACATTCAAGTAGGAGAGTAACTAATAAATATTATTATTATTAGCTAGAGGGAAAACTATTCGATCGATTTCGAACAAATTTGCACCAAACGTGTCAATTTATTTCTGCATAGATTAAAAAAAAAAGATTTTGAAAAACAACCCCGTTTTTGGCCAAAAAACACCTCAAAATCAGTTATTATTATTATTAGCTAAACGAGAATTTTTAGAAAGATGCAGCTTTTTGCATTGGTAGGGGACATTAAGGGCTACAAATAAGGCAATTTTATCAAAATCGTTAGAGCCGTTTTTTTTTATAAAAAATAATAACTGATTATTTGGGGGTTTTATTGGCATAAAAGGGGGTTGTTTTTCTAAATTTGTCAATACTTTTTTCGTGCATCTATACAGGCCTAATTGACATGTTTGGTGCACATTTGTTTGAAATCGATCGAATAGTTTTCTCTCTAGCTTTGTATAATTACAAACAGACATTTTGTAAAAAACACTTTTTTATACTCAGTGGGTCCCTAACCGGATATTTCCACAAAAACTCAACATCATTTTTTTGCGATCACTATACTTTCTCTATACTACTAATGTAGGCCATTATCTTGCATAAGCATGCCGTAATCCGAATTATTTGGGATTGGGCATTTCTATTTCGATCTCTGTCTGACCCACCACCCAAGTGCCTCTGTCCTAATCAATTGTCATGTCAGTGAAATCTGAATGTACAATAATCTATTTGCATTGTCTTCGCCAAACGTCATCGCTGGTGTTTGTGAGCGAAAAGAGCAGAGAAGTATTATAAAGTTTAGAGTTATTATAGAGCCTGCCAACGCGCATATATTCCAATAATTGGAACTCGAAACGTATTTTACGCTTAATATTTTTGTGCGGGGCAAATTTTAATACCCCAAAATATAAATATAGTAAGTTGCTGTCGTTTGTTTCTGGTCATAGAAACTAATTATTTAGAAAATTGTAAATATTATCGAAAGCCCATTCCTACTAAACTTTGTCGAAAAAAACCGCGGACAACCTCGACTGACTAGTGAGAAGAAACTCAAACAACTGATCAGATATTGAAAGTCACCGTCCGTCAAGTAAGCAAGAAGTTATATAGGATAACGAGCAGGTACCCGCGGTCTCGCTTGCCGGTGAATGAATTGAATATCGGGAAAATATTGAGCCTAGGATCCGACGTCAGATTTTGGTTATCTTGCCCAAAACACCCCTGTGAGCGCGAACTTTAAATATGTACCATTAAAAACAAGGAATTTTAGTACCATTAAAAACAACAACTTTAAGAACCATTAAAAACAACAACTTTAAGAACCATTAAAATCAAGTACTTTAAATACCATCAAAAACTTGAACTGAAGGTACTATTAGGTAAAAACGAAAACTTTATGTACCATTAAAATCAAGAAATTTAGGTCCCATAAAAACAAGAACTTTATGTACCATTAAAAACAAGAACTTTAGTACTGTTAAAAACAAAAACTTGATGTAATATTAAAAACAAGAAATTTAGGTCCCATAAAAACAAGAACTTTATGTACGATTAAAAACAAGAACTTTATCTTTAAAAACAAGAACTGTAGGTACCATTTCAAACAAGAAATTTAGGTCCCATACAAACAAGAACAATATATATACAATTAAAAACAAGAACTTTAGTTACCATAAAAAAAGTGTAATTACCATTAAAAACTAGAAATTTAAATCCCATAAAAACAAGAACTTTATGTACCATTCAAAACATGAAATTTAGGTCCCATAAAAACAAGAACTTTATGCTCAATTAAAAACAAGAACTTTAAATACCATTAAAAACCAAAACTGTAGGCACCATTAAAAACAAGAAATTTAGGACCCATACAAACAAGAACTTTATATACCTTTAAAAACAAGAACTTAAGGTCCAATAAGAATGAACTTTATGTACCATTAAAAACAAGAACTTTAGGTTCCATTAAAACAAGATCTTTAGGTACCATTAAAACAAGAACTTTAGGTCATTAAAAAAAGAACTTTAGGTATCATTAAAAACATGAGCTTTAGGTTCCATAAAAACAAGAAGTTTATGTACAACTAAAAGCAAAATCTTGATGTACCATAGAAAACAAGAACTTTAGGTATCATTAAAAACATGAACTTTAGGTAAAATAAAAACAAGAACTTTATTTACCTTTAAAACAAGAACTTTATTTAGTATTTAAAAAAAGCTTTAATTTAGTTCAAACTTATTTAAAACGTTTTTGAACAATGTTAATCTTTTTTTGAGAAAATATTACATAAAACACTGTTTACTGAGTGTTTACAGTACGTACACAAATTTTAGTATTTTTATAAATCTAAGATCGTATTTTTTTGGCACCTAATAAAGAATTTTTAGCCAACATAAATATGTTACTGATTAATTTACAACAGTGCAAAATTCAGCTTGATAGTTCTTGAGGTTTAATAGAAAAGTGTGCTCGTGGAAAAAAGAGCAAAAAACTGCAAACAAATCTTCTACTAAAACATTCAAGCACCAAAGTTTAAAATTTCTTTTTAGATCTCTTTCAATCTTTTCACATTCAAAAGTTGCTTTTTGACAGTAAAACTGTTTATTGTCAATTTTTTTAGGCCTATCCCACAGTTACTTCCAGCATCCCCACATAGTCTCTGTAACTCTTGCGCTTTATCAAACGCACCACAGTTGAATGTAATGACAGCGTCTAACTCTCCATGTTCACTGTTTTTAATCCAACAAAGTTGTTTTTAGGAGTTCTGTTCTAGATAGTATCAACAGGGTTCATTTGGGTTCGTCGTGTAAGAATTGTTTTAGCAAATTCTGGTCTGACGTTCCTGGAAAGTATGTTTTATTTTATAACTTCATCAACACTGCATGTTTATGAGTATATTTCTCGCGTGACATTTTTGGTATTTGCACCATGATAGTTCTCCTTTGGGGCAGACTTGACAAGATGAGGGTGAACTTTTGAACAAAAAACTAAAACTAATTAACAAAGTATAGTACATTTTTTCGTTGAAGATGAGTGACAAACATACATTTATTACGTATCAAAATGCTCGGAAACAAGTGCAAAATAAACGGTACCAGGAACTGGCACATACTTTCTCACAAACATATTTAAATTATTATACAGATTCACTGTGACTTCATAATTAATTGTAGATGGTTTAGAAGAGGTGGTATATTAAAATAGGAGATTAACTAATAAATATTATTAATATTAGCTAGAGAGAGAACTATTCGATCGATTTCGAACAAATTTGCACCAAATACGTCAACCAGGCCTGTATAGATGCGCGAAAAAAGGGTTTGAAAATTTTGAAAAACAACCCCCTTTATGGCCAAAAAACCCCGACAACTCAATTATTATTATTATTATTAGCTAAACGAGAAGTTTTAGAAAGGTGCGGTTTTTTGCATATGGTAAAGTACATTAAGGGCTACAAATAAGCAAAATTTTATCAAAATCGTTAGAGCCGTTTTTTTTTATTAAAAAATAATAACTAATTTTTGGGGTTTTTTTTGCCAAAAAGGGCATCTATACAGGCCTACTTGACATGACTAGTGCACATTTGTTTGAAATCGATCGAACAGTTTTCGCTCTAGCTTTGTATACATACAGACATACAAACAGACATTTTGTAAAAAACACTTTTTTTGGACTCAGGGAGTCCCAAAACGGATATTTCCACAGAAATTTCAACTTCGATTATTCTTAGGATCACTATACTTTCTCTATACTATAGTATAGTGAGAAAGTAATAATAAGAACAACAAAACAAAACATTTATATTTTTTATTTTTGAAGTGAAAACTTCTTATGGCGCGTTCGGCACTTTTTGAGTGGGTATTCGAATGAAATCTCGCATAACGTACCGTACCGTGCAGAGAGTACAGTCTTATATAACTATGTACTCTCTGGTACTGTACCACAATAAAATCACGATATAAACTACATGCATGCTACCAATGAAATGGGCATTGTGCTTCCTCATTTTGTAAGTTGTGTTTAAATAGTTCATTTAGTATTTACCCCTGAAATGGACATTGTGCTTCCTCATTTCGTAAGTTGTTTTAAAATAGTTTACTTGGTAATACCTCTGAAATGGACATTGTGCTTCCTCATTTCGTAAGTTGTTTTAAAATAGTTTACTTGGTAAAACCTCTGAAATATAAATTATGCTTCCCCATTTCGTAGGTTTTAAGATAGTTTACTTGGTAATACATCTGAAATGGACATTGCGCTTCCTCTTTTCGTAAGTTGTTTTAAAATAGTTTACTTGGTATACCGCTGAAATGAACATTGTACTTTCTCATTTCGTAAGTTGTTTTAAAATAATTTACTTGGTAATACCTCTGAAATGGATATTGTGCTTCCTCATTTCGTAACCTGTGTTAAAATAGTTTACTTGGTAAAACCTCTGAAATGGACATTGTGCTTCCCCATTTCGTAGGTTTTAAAATAGTTTACTTGACAATACCTCTGAAATGGACATTGTGCTTTCTCATTTCGTAAATTGTTTTAAAATAATTTACTTGGTAATACCTCTGAAATTTATATTGTGCTTCCTCATTTCGTAACCTGTGTTAAAACAATTTACTTGGTAATACCTCTGAAATGGGCATTGTGCTTCCTCATTTCGTAAGTTGTTTTAAAATAATTTACTTGGTAAAACCTGTGAAATGGACATTACGCTTCCCCATTTCGAAAGTTGTTTTAAAATAGTTTACTTGGTACTGAAATGGATATTGTGCTTCCTCATTTCGTAACAGTTAAGTTTACACTTCTCCCGTGTGGTCTTAAACCACACTGTCGTAATTTTGCGCAAATTATTTCTGTACTGATACATAAAAAATATAGAGATGGGAAATCAGGGTCAAATTCATTAGTGGGCAAAATAAGACCAGGGGATTAAAAATAGAGTTATTTTTGAAAAAAACTGAAAAATCTTTATAGGCTTATGACATAACGAAACTATAAGGGAACTGTTACCATCACGATACTCTAAAAAATAATTCTTTAAACCAACTAGAAATAAAACCAAACTTTTTATTCAATTGTGTTCTTAAAAATGAGTCAACATGAAACATCACTTTGAATTTATTCTAGTTTGGAACGAGTTACTGTTACGGGGGAAACAAATTGTATGTGGCGAGGTCGAACAACACTCTAATACATGATACCCTGTGTAGTACCACTAGATAAACAAAGCTTCTATGCATGCAAATTTGTCGCAATCATCCCAAGTGAGACTGGGTCATTTGTTGTTTCTCCCCCACTCACCCTTCCATTGCTGCTCTGTGCTCAACTGCCAACCATCGACCACGGCGACTGTAGCCCTCTCTGTTAGCGAACGTTGAACTATTACGGCTGATTCACAACCAAGCTAATAACAGATGTTGTTGAGGTGAAAACAACACTATGTGCGTGGGTTTTCGAATGAAATCTCATGCACCGTACCACAAGGCCGTAGCCAGGAAAGCTTTTTTTGGGGGGGGGGGGGGGGCAGGATCGGGGATTTGATTTCAAAACCTTTTAAAACGTTTACTGCTAAGGACCACATGTGAGCTTGATACTGAACACTATGAGAAGCGGCCGACGCAGAGTGCATTGCACGTCAACTCCATATTGGTGAGTATTTTCAGTACACAGTGCTTTGCGTGCTTGCACGCCAACTCCCATATTGGAAGTATTTTCAGCCAACCCCCGTATTGGAAGAATTTTCAATACGAAATGCATTGCGTGCTTCGCACGCTAACCCCCATATTGGAAGAATTTTCAATACACAGAGCATGCGTGTATAATTTAATTTGCACCTTTTAAACCTAGTATTAATTTTTACTACTAAATTTCGGGAATTTGGGGGGGGGGGGGGGTTTGACACCCTAACCCTCCTCTTGGCTACGGCCTTGCCGTACCGTACAAATTAGATGCGTGTTGTTTAAAACTGTATCACACATACAAAATAAGAAAAAAATTACGAACGGGGCAGACCACTGGATTTTTTGTGCTCCAACGGATATTATCGAGTGCACACCGGTGCTAGTCACGACTGTGTTTTTTAATTAGTGTTTGTGTATGTTTTGTGTGTTTTGACTATTGTTTTAATATTTGACGATTCCTGCAGAAGGAATGAAAAAATAAAAACTAAGGAGAAGTTCTGATGATGAAGTTGCGACTTCGAAACTAGTCACAAACCAAAATTGAAGTCACAAGACGGACCTTTTAAGGTAATCTATTATATTATAATATTGTGACTTGGTGCCATAAATAATGCATATCAAATGTATATATATTTATGTATATATGTGTGCGCACTCTAACGGACGCATTTTACGTCCTATTTGGACCAAATTTGGTACACACATTAGGTTTCTAAATCGCTTGAACTGGTAAGTTAGCCAGAAAAAATTTACCGGAAGTGGACTAAATTTTTAACCGGAAGTAACTTTATGTAACTCTAACGGATGCATTTTAAGTCCGATTTGGTACAAACGTTGGTTGACTGAGTCACTTGGACGAGAAAAAAAATTGACAGGAAGTAGACCACATTTTTGACCGGAAGTGCCATGTATATAGGTGTGCGCACAATCCACGGCTTTTGTGATGACCGATGGCAATATATTTGGTACATACTGTCAGCATCTTCGTGAGTAGATCAATTTCCCAAATAGTTGTTTGAAACTCAAAAACATGTATAAATTTAATTTTGGAAATTCGCTCAAGTCAGCGGTTCAGCTGCGTGGTCGAATTATTTTAATATAAACTTATTAGTAAATAAATAAACAATATATACAGGGTGAATCAGACCCCACCCGTGCCAAAAAACCAAAAAACTCAAAACTCCAGATAGTAACGCTAGTCGTGAAGCACATCATTGAAATGATCTTAGAAAAACAAAAAAAATTTGTATTTAAAGTTTGACTTTATCTATGTCCGTTTCAAAAAAATGGCGCCTCGGAAACTTGTTTTGCGCTCGGGTGGTCTGATTCACCCGGTATAATATATACATTTGATACAGTTGGTTTTTCAAGTCGGTGGGACGAGTTCATTACCCAAAACATCCCTACAACTGTAACATTTTTGTGGGGTTTTACATAAAAAAAATTCGACCACGCAGCTGGACCGCTGACGTGAGTTGAGCAAATTTCCAAAATTAAGTTTATATGCCTATGTTTTAGGGTTTCAACCAACAATTTGGGAAATAGGTCTACTCACGAAGGCGTTGAACAGCTATTCCTCGCGAGTTTGCACCACTTTGATTCGAACCGGGTACTTTTATGGTATTTTACGTTTTGGTAGATTTTTTTGGGAACCAAGCGATCTATAAGGTCGAGTAAAAAAACAAAATGTGCAGAATAACAACCTACATTTATATTTTTAGAAAAAACTCAAAAAATTTCATTCTCTTAGTAAAATCTCAAAAAATAGTTACTTTTGGTCAAAAAACGTACTTCCGGTTATCGGATTTTTTTGGTTAACGAACTCGTCCGAGCGACTTAGACAACCAACTTGTGTACTAAATTTGAACCAAATCGGACTTAAAATGCGCCCGCTAGAGTGGTAACACGCATATATATTGTAACGAAGCAATAGTTGCACGACGCTGGGGGAGGAAGTTTGTTTTCCTTTTGTCCCCACGTTGCGACGTCAACTCTGCAACGACAGACCTTATTAATGACGTTCGGGAGCCAACTCTGCAATGTAGGCCCGACGCTATTGTCTGTCTGTAGGATTTCCCTACTTTGTTACAGAATAAAGAGATTATATCACCTACTGGAAGTTTAAGGCAAATTAATTTTAATAGCCTAGGTGATATAACTCTGGTTAAGATAACTATGCCTATAGTCACCTTAAATAAAAATATTTTATTAAATTCCTTCCAGTTATTCAAGTTACTATTAACTTAAGATTTGCTCAGCTCAGCAATTAATATTATATTTATTTGACAATCTCTGAGGAGTGAGAACAGTGGAACTTTACCTAGAATAATTAAATTATTTGTGCTTTGTGAAATTTCGTTGGAAATGCCAGCTTTGCGTTTCCGCCCTTCGATATTGATCATACACTGAAAACAACTTATCATATAGGATACTTAGATAATAGGAATTTCTTGAACAAGGTAAATTATTTATATTAATTGAAATCAAAAGAAAATTTATTCAATAAAAACTCAAAATACTCTGTGGTTCTTTCCACTACAAAAACATAAATTTTAAACTAAATTTACTATTTACATAAATTTTAACTCTTTTAGGTAGAACCATTTATTATTCATTTGTACTTAATTATTCCTTCTTTTTTAAATATTTATTATTTAATTATTTAATTATGATTTTAAGTATTTAATTTACAAGATTAATAATTTTATATTTTGAAAAACCTAATTTTTTATCTCAACCCAGTATCAATAATTATTTAAATTTAACTCAGGCAATATTTTAATAAGGGATATCGTAACTTTTCTGACAGACCTTTTATTACTGCGACCCTGGACTCTGAACACCTTTCCCAGGAATGTTGATTGAAATACAGCTTATTGTTTATCCGCTTATCCGGTTATTGTTGGTGCGGTTGAACGTCTCTCGTGGTCTCAGCTTTTGCCTGGTTTGACTTTCCCTGATGTCTGCTAACGCCTTCCCTGATGTTTTCTAACGCCTTCCCTGATGTTTTCTAACGCCTTCCCTGATTTGGTTTCCGCTTCTTATTCCAGTAGTCCTTCAAAGTCCATGTGCTGTTCCAGTTATTGTCATTACATCAGTCCTGTGATTCTTGTAGACTACGTCATTTATAGGTTTTTTGACGCACCGGCTATATAATTAACTATAGCGTAATTCACTCAAACTGTTCAATTGTTTTTTCACTGTCTGTAATGCTAACTGATTTTACACTGTCTTTGTTCATTTAACTCGTATTTACGTTTGATAAAATTTTAATGAGAACTGTTCTTTGAAATATTATATTGCATAATATTATAATTAATTAAAATGTTCACTGTTTGATTTACACATATCTTACTGCTGTCCTTATAAAACACTGCTTCTAAGTACGTTACTTTAACATCGCAGATCCGTCTAACAACGTCGATCTAATGATTTAATGACTCACTGATCTAATAATACAATGATGAAGACGTCGATCTCATGATGAAAGCTCAAAAGGATGCGCGGCTCCCGCTGTACTCCGCTTATATGGACTCCTTTGCCGCCTTCCGAGTACCAACTGCCTTTCTTATTCCTCTATCCCTTGTTCGACATCTCGCCATGCAACTTGTATTAATTTCTTTAAGTTTTAGGTTGGTACTACCCCCACTAACTTCTTCGTTAGGCCTTGCCATCCGCTAATCTATCTCTCCCCTCCTAACAATTTCTCCTATTGTTTTACGTATTTTCCTCGTAGTTTTCTTTTAACTGCTTTTATGAACTTGCGGTTTTCGTAATCGTATTCCTGATACATTTTCCTGTCTTCTCAAACTTGAGTGATGGTCGTACTACGTTTGGTTCGCTTATGGCGCTGCCTCGCGTATTCCGCGGTTTTTCCTCGCGAAAACTTTTCTGGTTTTGAAGGAAAATCTTTTTTCTTTTTTCTTCTATGTTGGTTATTATCTTATGATATACTAGCCAAAATTTCCATTCTGTCCGAAGATTTTTCTTCTGTTTTTGTGACTTGCAAAATTTTCCAAATTTACCATTTACTTTTGAATTTGAATTTTAACTTTAAAATTGATACTTTCGATTGAGATTTACAATTTTATACCCTTACTATTTTCTTAACACTATGTTATTATTTTTACCACCTTTTTCATTTTATTTTTAGCAAAATATAGGTATGAACTTTCTCACCTACTATTTTAATTAATTAACAATTTATAAACTTTTTATCTTATAAAACTTTTACTTCTTTACAACTTGTTTACTTTTTCATTTTCCCTTTTTCATTTTTTATGGTGCTTTTTCACCTTCAAACTTTAACAATTATCTCTAACTTTTAAAATATCAAAAATTCCTTAATTTGTTATTTAACATTTTTTATACAATTTTTCTTACGCTTTTCAAAAATATCTTTTTCATTTAATTTTGATGAAATTTGAGAATTTCCTATAACTTTAACTCTTTATAACTTTAACATTTTTTATTTTACAAATTTGTGACTTCCATGAACAATGTTACCACCTCCCGTGTTTCACATTTACCCATAAAATTCATCAATTTTATACTTTTATTTAACACCTTATTCCTGTATAAAAACAACTAATTTTTCTAAGTCTTTCTAGCAACTTGAAACAAGTTCCAGGACAAAAGTCCATCTCTGTTGACACAGTACAGTTGGCCGGGACTTGTCGTATTCTAATCTAGTTAAGTATAGGGTGTACCTCAACTCCTGCTATGAAATCTTGATTTTTGCAGTTTTACAACAAAACTCAATTTTTCACGCATTGCATAAGGTTTATCCGCTGCAATATATATATATATATATATATATATATATTTACACTTTTTTATCATTATTGCGTCTATACAAAAAGCAGTCGTGTTGCGTCCACCAGTAATAGTGGAGTAAATGATATTATTACTATAGTATATATGGGTTATTATAAGTGAAAATCATGGTTCTTACTTTAGTTTTTTATATATACGTCACAATAAAAAGTGAATGTAAAAGTTTAAATCTCTATCATTGTTGAATCCGTTCAAAACCCCATCATTATTGCGTCTACTGTATATAATTAACCAAACTCATGTACTATTGCTTCTATGCAGGTATATCACTAACCAAAACCAGCTACAGTGGCGTCCTGCGACGTTGCCGTTTATTTATACCTGATTCTACCCTAACCATATCCTTTCGGCAGTCCTTGGTAACCAATTTCCTTTATGATGTACAGAAGTAAACTTCGTAGTTTGGGTCTATTTCGAAAATGACATCATACATATTTTTCAACAGTAAACTGTAGCTCTTTATTCACGTTTGACGAAGCCTGCTTATAGCGTCAAACTTCGTGGTGTGGTTCGATTTTATTTAGCAAAGGAACTATAGAAGTACATAAATTATTATTTAGTGTTTCAATCAGTAATCCTTAAATAGCACGCAATTCATGTTTAACGAAGTTTGCGTATAGCGGCAGAATGGTAGCCTATGGTTAGGATTTATTTTGAAAAGAGGCTAGGCCCTAAATACACGATTTGTTATTTAATGTTTATAAATTTAATCATAGCATTACTTTACATTTTTATTTTAAAGTTCTTGCTTACAGCGGCATATTCCGATGTATGGATCGTACTTAATTTACAAAGCGAATTCGCCTTATGTAAAAAGCTTTTTATGTACTGTTTCATTGATATAATATGTAAACCCTTTATAATGTCGTCCAGAATGTTGTGTTAAAGGCATCCAATTAAAACTATTTAATGGAATATAAATAAATATTCTATACTTTTCTGTCTTTATATGTTATTTTTGAAGTGTAAACTTCTTTAGGCGCGTTGTGCACTTTTTGCATAGAAAAGAATGATTGAACTCACGTTGCCGTCGTCGTCACCGTCAACGCACGGACGCACTTTGTTTAAGGCTTCATCGCATCTCAGAAATTATTTAAAGCTGTGATATGGCTTTTATACAATGCTCGTCAATTACTACAAACAATTAACACATTTTTCGTAAAGAATTGTAATTCGACAATGCCTGAACAATAGGCGAATCGCGCGTCATCACTTAAACGGTGTCCAAAGAAAAGACTGCGAGCAGTAAACGCAAAACTAAGGTTCAGTATTTATAAATATGTAAAGCTCTATCTATCGGATCTCCACAATTATTTAAGGCTCCGTCTCATATCCACAATTATTTAAGACTCGATCGCATCTACGCAAATATTGAAGAGTACGTCGCATCTCCGCAATTATTTAAGACACAGTCGCATATCCGCAATTATTTAAGTTTCCGTCGATCCTCCGCAATTGTTTAAGGCTCCATCGCATCTCCGCAATTATTTAAGACTCTATCTTATCTCCACACTTAGTTAAGGCTCCGTCGCATCTCCGCAAATATTTAAGGCTATATTACATCATTAATACATAGATTTAAAAAAAAAACTTCTTCATAACCTGAAAATAAAGTTAACTATATGAAGCTAAAAAGTTTTCACTTCTGACGGCAGTCCCACGTCTGTCTGTTATTTTTTATTGGCAGTATTTTGTTGACAAAATTTACTTTGTGTAGAATTTGTTGTCAATGAAATGTTAGGCATTAACTTTAGGTAGATATGCACGGCAATATATGAACCTGAATTATTAATTTACTAGATAACACAGAATTTGTTCTTATAATATAGTGTTAACAATTTACAAATATGCGCGTTAAATGAAAAAGTTGACTTCTGTGGACTACAGAATAACAGGTAAGCAAGACTTCTTAGAACCCTTGACAGCGGACCGTCATAAATCTTCAAAGGCAAACAATTCTTTCCAAATATACCCTCCACTTTAGTTTAACAACACCCTCTACCACATTCACTAAACAATTAACAATAAAAAAAGATAAGTTGTAATAATGAATGAATTATAAATTCATTTGGCGCATTAGGCTTAAATTTCACAACCGAGTTTTTCCGTATATTATATCCAGTAACACAGCGTAATTTGCACATACTTACGGGTTTGATATTTATCTATAGAATATAATACATAGTCTATTTATTTTCAAACAGTTCAAGTTTGCCAAACGATGCGGCAAGTAAAACTAGATGAATTATTACAATAGTTGACAATATCGACCACAATATCAGTTTAGTGTATTTCATCAAAAGAAAAAACAATATCTTCATCACTGTGCAAACGTAACCCTTATAAAGTCACGGCATTACTATCGATGACGCGGTAAGTCAAGTTTTGCAAGTACTGTATCTCAAATTATATTACAACCTAAGATACCGTTTATTTTTGCTTAAATTTCAGGGCGAAAGTTTACATTAGAACACCTAGCCATATTGCGGCAGAAGTAGTGACGTATTCGCAAGAAAATGCCTACGTAATTGTAATTTTCAATTCTATTTCTAAAGGTCAAAAAATGTAACTTACAGAATTAAATGTAATTAATTATGAATAGAAAATAAAACACTTTAAACTTAAACTCAAATCACATCTAGTTAACTCAGACGTATCTTTTTAATTAAATCGGACTGCGCATGCGAACGTTAATAAACACGATTACCGGACTCTCCTATTTCTACAACTTAGCATTACGTAATAAAATACATGTATAACATAAAGGTGCTTACAAAATTGCACGCTGCGCTGCACGCGCGCCGCTCTTGTGCATTGAATTTGTCATATTTGTACGAGGCGCGAGGTACGCTCGCAGTGAACCATCTGCTGACGGGTTTATCAACGAACACTTTGAATATTCGCCGTTCATATTTGAACGGTAGAGTGAAATCTTGGTTGTTTTTAGAGCGCATGAGATTATTGTTTTTCAAGATATTAATTTTCCAGTGATTAAATATATATTTTTCTGAAACGAATTTAATAAAATAAATAGATTCCAACAACAACCAAATTATTCTTTTTTATCCTCTGCATAAGGAATTTTTTTTTTTTAATATGAAAGCAGATGCTGGCGAGAAATATCCGCCAAGATGGATGTATCTGCGGACCAGTGTACAAATAAAATAATATCTTTGCTGTTTTCTTACCAACGGGAGAAGAGCAAGTTGAAAAAGCATCCTTCCACAACAGGAAAACGAAAGTTATGAATCAAATAAGATAATATGTAAATCTCTTTTAATTGTAATAATTATTAAATTAGTTAACCCTGGTAGTGGCAAAACTGGCCTTGTCAATTCACGCGGATTTATTTTGCGTTTTGCAAGCATTTTTTTTTCAAAAATTCACTAAATGTATTAATTAGTAAATTTATCCCGATCCAAAAAAAGTGTTCAGTAGCTTTTTTTATAGAAAAAGGTTCAAAGAGTTCATATATGCAACTAGCAAATTTATTGATGTACAATTTTAAAAGTTATTAGCAGCTCAGGAAGCAAAAAATTTCCAGTATTGGAACAAAATCCCACTTTAGGCCTACATAAAACGAAGTAATTTTTGTTTGTTTTAAATATTCAAAAGTTTTGATAATTTATTTTTAAACAGAGTGTATACAAATATATGCCAATTTTTTAAAAAAATCTGAAAACACCAGTTTATAATTATGTTCCTAATACAAGACAGCTAAACAATTTGTCTATTTGTGAAATATTATTCACAAATTAATGTTTACAACTTCACTGCATAATGTATACTCAATGTTCGTGGGTTATCTATGGTTCGCCGGAGGTTTGTTGAAATCAACAATTCCAACGAAACAATGAAGAGCAATTTAACTTACCCTCCTTAACAGGAACACACAATTTTCACTTTATAAAATTATATAATACATAAATAATTAATGTTTACCGTACTTTACATCAAACTACAAACTACAAAAATTCGATATACATCAATGTTCACGATTCGATACATTGAATCAATCTGAAGCGTATAATAATGCTTCAAATGTATTCGTTGTATGGATATATTTTGAATAGATGAAAATTTAAAAAGCCTGAAGTTCTAACTTACAGTAGGCCTATCTAGTCTCAGTATGTTTCCACTTTGTATAAGTTGGTAACATCAATTAAATTGGTTTGTATAACAGAATTGCAAGCATACAAAAATAGCCTGAAGTTTAAACATGTATAGTTTAGTCTTTAGTCACAGTATGTTTAACAGCACTCAATAGTACAAAATATTGTCGTTTGCAAACATATCAGGTGGGTAAACAGTAAGTAAATTTTCGCAAACTCAGCACAAGAAAACATTAATTGATATTAAACATTCAAAAACAACGTAATCTTAACCGGAGTGATACCATTTCTTCATGATGCCTAAAATGGAACCAAATCTGAGAAAATGCACTGATATTTATATTTCTAGGCCTATCTGTATTTTTTTAGGAGTGTTTTGATGAAATGGTTCAAGTTTAAGTAAATGCATCCCTTTTCTAAAAAATGCTTAATTGAATTACTATTAGGCCTACTTATTTCTTAATGAAATAGAATGTAAAATATCTGACAGTAAGAATTTTCTGAAATCGTAGTAAGGAATTTTTTGGAAATGTATAAATAAATATTTGTTTGGCATACAATATAATGTTTGTGCTCCAAAAAAAATTAATGATTGAAATTAAATTCTAACCAACAAAATGTTGTTAATAATATACGAAATACTAAACAAATATATATTTTCTTGTATTAAAGACCGAACACATTTTCAAAAATTCGTTGGTACCACTTTAGTTCATTTCTAGTATTTTCTATGAATTCATGTATGCGTGGTAAGTGGGAAGTAAGTTTAATCTATTGTATTTTATAGTGTCGTTTCTCTAATGTTTGCATTATTAACTTGCGTTGGGAATATAGATAAATTTTACGTAAAATTATGGTAGGCCTGAAGTCTTTTCTTTCTTTGTTTTAGCTTGCCTAATTCAGTTAAGCTAT
>JAGFPH010001945.1:206207-216263 GCA_018207615.1 Philaenus spumarius
TCGAACCTATTCTTATCACAATTTACTGCTGGCACTTAGCAACTTGTAATGTTTAATTCATTAATTCTATAACTTATTTCCCATCATTTACTTTCATAAAATATTCAAAAGGGTTTTTACAAGTAAAATCATTAGGCTACCTAATTCTGTATCTAACATTTCTTTTTTTTCGGTTACTGTTAGCATGGTGTCACCAAAATAGTTAAGTAATATTTTTCCAAAATCTTGTTGGGTTTTAGAACATGTGAAATTATTGTTTATTGATTTATTAGTACATTTTACAGAGTTAATTCGTTCTAAATTTGGATTTGTCACAGATTTTTGGAGAATTGTAAATTCTGATAAAATAATGTTAGGCCTATCAACTTTATCTTGTAAGTAAGGTTAGTTGTTTGGTTCTTTTGCATCGAACAAATATCTCAGTTCTTGCCTTAACACGCTTTTATTATTATTATTTTCACTGAGTACATCTCTGGTTATATTCTTCCTGTGTCTATGAAATTGTGTAGTATATATTTTAATATCCATATTGGCAAAAACATTTTCCCCAACATGTACATTTTTTGCATCCTTACTTTTCTGTAGTTATTTTCTTGAAAACTATGTAAGGTATTGACATTTTTAAAGTAGGCCTACATTAACATGTATACTTTTATCTATATGGTAATTAAAAAGTGATTTAATAACTTTCTTTTTGTAGTCACTGACTTATACAGATTTGACAATCGTTTATATTGAGTACAAGTTTTACTTAAATATTTAGGCCTACTTGTTTACTCCCTGTGTTACTTAATAATTTTGAAAATTATAGTTCATATTAATTCAATTCACCATCCTTTTTATTTTCATGCAATAAAACCTATACAAATCAAAAGTCAAATTTTTGCCTTAAAATGTTGCAAGGGAGCCTACACTTACCATTTTATAAATTTTCGAAAAACAAAAATATTCTCTACTTATCTCTCGGAAATCATAGGACAATAATAATTAGTTCATCTAATTCACAAAATACAATAATAGAAAATATCTCACTATTTTATAAGGTAGGTACCTAAGGAAACTATAAATTTGTCTTGCCTCACTGTTAAAAATCATTCCTAAACAGAATAATAAATTTCCACTAAATTTACTGAATATTTCATCTCTGTGAACAAATCTTTGTATCCGTAAGGTGCTGCCACCTAGTACGTTAAAATTCGAAACTATTGATCGTAACCTTACATTAGTCCGCAAGGTGCTGCTACCTACATTCAAATTATAATCTGGTATTAATTAATTGTATCCGTAAGGTGCTGCCATCTGATATGTTAAAATTCGAAACTATCGTAATTTTTCATTGGCCAGAAGATGCTTGTATTTACATTCAAATTATTAACTGGTATTTACTTTCCTAGTATTTTACTACAGGTGTATACAATAAAAAACCTGAAATATAAGAAAAATAAATAATTGATATCTGCAACTCTACAAATTAAAGATAACTGTAAGTTATGCAACTATTATTAGGTTACAGTTTTCTAAGTAGCATAACTTTTATCTCACCAGGTAAACATTAATTAATAATCTTGAATTACTTACATGTATTATTATTCTTAACATGTCGAAAATAGCACAGACTCTGCTGATTTTGAACCATCGTTCAAAGCTCGTTCCCCTCACAAAATTTTATTTATTTAGCTCAATGTTTCACTCTGGGGTCTAGGCCTAATCGTAAAATAAACAATACTTAGCCTCTATCATAGATCATGAATAATAAATAATAATAATGTATTAGGTTATCCAAATACAATGCCTCTATTTCGTTTATACACCAAAGCAATATTTATTTCAGATTTTAAAAATCAGCTGTCTGTCATAAGCTATTTATAAAGTTTTGTTGTCTTATTGCCTTAGTAATTATAAAGTAATGTTACAGTATAGATTTAAAAAAAAAGTTATTTCTAGAGTGCTATTAGACAAATTTTTATAAATTGAGCTCATTGAAAAATAAAATAATGAAAGAATCGTCATTTACAAGAGAATAAAACACCCAAGAAACAGGTTAGCTTAGATAATATTTGAGGGAAGTTTATAGGCATTCAGGGGTTTCAGTGAGAAAATAGGCTCATTGGGAAAGTAAGAAATACATAGTGTTTAGGATTCATCAAAACAAACAATTATCAAGAAATCAATGAACTAAACTTTATTAAAAACCATATATGTTTCTTGAACTGTTATTGTTTTGTTACCTTTTCTTCTTTTTCTTCTCTTTGTTTCAGTTGTTTTTTCTCTAATTATAAAATAAAGAACTCTGTAATAACCTATAATTACTCTTTTGAATATCTGTTTTTCTGTTTATAATTTATTTTATTACAATTTTCTTATTATCTAATGAATAAAATAGAAGATTCTTTAACCTCAAAAGAAGAAATCTTAGAAAAACCCAAGAGCTTATGTACATTCCAACTGCAACTAATGACTAAGGTATTTACTTAAAAAGATACTGTACAGTCTACTATATTAACTATAATCTAAAACCAAAGGAAACATTGGTTCCTTAAGGCCGGATTAATATTTTAATAAACACTGAAAATTGTGTAATTATAATTATAACCTTAGGCTACAGTTTCATCAATTTGATAACATAACCTAGTCAAAAATGCTGGCCTAGGCTACACTCGTCTTTCTTCAAGAGTTTAGCCTACTAAGCCTATAAAACAAATTATTATTATTATAATATAATATATTATATTATTTTGTCTATTTAGTATGTTGATAAAGTAAATATCTCTTATAATTTATTTGACAAAAAAATGAGAAATCGATACCTACTAATTGTTCTTAAGTTTGCTCAATTTAAGTGTTATTGCAATAGGCCTATACAAGAAATTTAACTTATGGTCTCATATAAATTATAGCATCCTATTTTATGAAATTTCGTCAACATGAAGTTTAATACATTTGTTCGAAAATCTGATTTAATCAAAGCTCATATTACAAAGATATTAGATAAGTGCAAAGATTTAACTGCTCAGCTAGAAAAGTCAAGGAACGATAGTTTATCGAAATATAATATCGAACACTAAGCAATCCATGACACCGAAATAAAACAAAAATATTTGGAATTTGAAAAGCTTGTTTAAGCTGTAACTTCAGAAGTTGATGATTCTCATGACAATCATAAACAAGAAATAGTTTTTCAAATTTGAAGAAGATATTTACAACATGTTTATTAATGTTGTATATAAATTGTTTACATCCAGCACTCCAACTAATTTGAACCATCAATCTCACTCTTCCGAAAGTAACCCCAAGGTTTCATTACCATTTGTGAAACTACCACGTCTTGAATTACCAACATTCAGTGGTGATGTAAGTGATCTTAACACATGGATGACATTATATAATGTTTTTGATACAACTATAGTTCAAAATCCTCAACTTTTACCAGTAAAATTTTTTTAAATATTTACTTGCTTCACTTCATGGTTAGTACGTCAATCACTACTCACTGCACCAAATTTCCAAATAGCTTGGGACTTGTGCTAACGTTTTCACAATAAGAAAAGGTTGTTAAATGTGATTTAAATAAAATGATAGATTTGCCTGTTGTACCTCATAGTTTATTAAAATGTCTTCACCAATTTCTATGAATATACAGAGAAAATGTTCAAGCACTTGCAGCTTTAGGACATGATATTTCCATTGAATCTCCTTTACTAGTTACACTCTTATTAAGGAAAATAGATGTGATATTGCGAACAAAATTTGAAGACAGTCGTAATAAACATAATTTGCCCTCAGCTGAGATACTAATTAAATTTTTGGAAGACGAATACATTACAACAGAAGACTCATTGTTTATCAAGTCTTCCATTAAACACAATGATTGCACAAAAAAATCCAAATCTAGTATCTCAATCATATCAATCTACTCAATTACATAGAGCAAAAACTACTTTATTTGTCTCACCTAAAATTAACTGTAATTATTGCCAACAAAATAATCATAATATATATCATTGTTCAGAATTTCTATCAAAATCTCACTAAGAAAATACATTGTTCAGGAAAATAGATGGTGTGTCATTGTCTTGGTAAAACACATCAGGTTTCCTCTTGTGATTCTAAAAGAAAATGTTTTAAGTGCTTGTTGCCTCGTCATACATGTTTACATAATGATGGTGTTCAGAAAACAATACTCGTCATTAAATGCAAACTCTAAATTAAAAAAATAATTATCGAACAAAAAATCCTAACTAAAATTATTCTCGCAACCATTACAAAATGCATTATCCTCTCGAAATCTTGAAAAAAGCAATACTTCTGATAAACCATTAGTGGATTTTTCTCGTCAGTTACAATAATCAAATTCCAGAGTTCTATTCATTGATGACAGCCTTAGAACTACCAATGAATACAGAATGCTATCTGTATTCATTGGAACTACATATATTTTATTTATTTGTTGTCAATTATTGTAATCTCTACTTTTATTTTACCTTTTATTTATGTGGCTACATGTTTCACTGCCACTATGGTATTGAATGTTGGGGTGGCATTTTGAAATATAAGGCCAATAGCACAAAGCATCTTATAAGGTGCATAGTGCCACTGCCTAGGAATGTACATTCTTTACCACTGTTTAATCAGTTAAAACTTCTTTTAACAGCATTTATTTAATGCTTATTATTTAAATTTAATTTATTCTTAATAACAGTGTTATTATATAAATGCTGTTTTAAATAAGCAGTGTTATAAAGCATTGTTTGTATGTTTTATAAAATTATTTTGTTATTTACAATACATAGGCCTATTTTGTATTGTTCATTTTTCTAAATTCAAATACGGTAGCCTAGAATAAATTTCATAAAACTGCTAATTTTTATTAGTTTACCCCAAATAATCTGTTTATTAGGAAGTAAACACTTTTTTTATTGTTTCATGTAAAGAACGTTTATTTATACATTTTGGATTTATAACGAAACCATTGTTTAGTATTTTTCCAAACCATTTAATTTTGAAACTTTTGTTTACTAATTTAATTTTTTCCGTTCAAAACACAAAATAAGTAAGAGCATTAAAAAAAGAAAATATTGTACCAACACGGCAATGTTCTCCATACTTTCCTGAACAATAAAATGTTTAATAGTGTTCACTTTACTTGAATAGGATACATTCTATAGATGTGATAATGTGTACAAGCAGTAAAGTGCCTGACGTTTAGAGGGTTAAGACATCTGTATATTTCTAGGGTATTCAAATTATTTGATCTTAGAAGAGGACAGCATTTATCCGATGAGAATTTATACCGGAATGGAAATGCTGCTGTAGGTTATCCCTAAAGAGTAACAAAATTCAAAATATTGGTGGTATAGATAAAATCATTTAGGATGGCGCGTAGGGCGGGTAGTGCGACTGAGACAGAGAACCTATCCCACCACACTTCCCCTCCTAAGTTAAGGCGGGACTTTGTACAGTCAACCCTAGTTTTGTTATCTTGACCACACTGGCGGTCAGAACTCCGCAAAGCAGATTCCATCCAGCATTGGGCGTGCTTCCACTTACAACTCTCTGCAAAGTACACGGGTTATTGAAATGGAATAAACCTTATATATTTGTAATCTACGTGATACGCTGAATCTAACAGTATAAATATGTTGTAGTATGATAAATGTTTGGAATTTATACAATAAGAAATAATTCGATTTTTGAAATCGGGACTAGAAAAAGTAATAAAGCGTAAACTTTTTTTATTTTTAGGGTAGAAAGAAACTTCCAGCGGCAAAGTTGTAGAAAATTAGTTGATCTACATTTTTTATTTCAAACATTTTTCAGTCAAACGTTCGGTTTGTTCAAAAATGTCTTTCAAACAAACGCAACAGTATACCTTACGTTTGTAGGTCTACACAGTCGCACCGCGTGCTCTGTATGTTCGTCATTCAAATTAAAAAAGAACTGTGACAGGCAATGTATTTATTTATTACAGAGTAGTAATTTCCACTAATTTAAAAATACTTTCTTGATTATGAAACTTGTTGTGTAGAAAGTTTTCGAAGCGGTTGGGGACTAAATAATTCGATTTGAATTGGCTTTTCTGAGTGTGTGTTTTTTTAAGTAGTACTGTAAGTAAGCACAACAAACATATACTTCATATTTTAAATTATACCTTATACTATACTATTATATTTATTATACAAGGTCATTTATACAGTATACAGCAACGAGGCTATGATATACAGACAAGACATTGTTAGATAACTAGACATTGCTGAAAAGCACTAACTTAGGCCTATTCGTCCGGTGGGACCGTGGGAGCAACGCGACACCTGATAATATTGGTTACGCTTATTTGCAAGCGATTTATGGACAAACCAAACATCTGACTGAAAAATGTTTGAAATAAAATATGTAGATCAACAAATTTTCTACAACTTTGCCGCTTGAAGTTTCTTTCTACCCTAAAAATAAAAAAAGATTACGCTTTACTACTTTTTCATGTCTCGATTTAAAAATCGAAGTATTTATTATTATATAAATTCCGAACATTTACCAAACTGGAAGATATTTATACTGTTAGTTGCAACATATCACGCAGATTACAAATATATAAAATTTGTCCTATTTAAATAATCCTAGTACTGTGCAGAAACTTGTAATTGAAAGAGCGTCCAATGCTAAAAATTGCTCGGCGGCCCTCTAATCGATGGATTTGACACAGACTGTACTTTTCTTACAAAACGACAAAGGCTGGTGTTGGAGGGAGAAGGGCATTACTGCTTCTGCGCAAACCACGAGCCATTCTAAATGGTACTACCTATACAAATAGCATAATCTGGCACAAAATACACTACAGTATACTGCTTTGATCTTAATTACGACCTCCTAACATTGCCTAGTCTCTTGATACAAGATAAAAATACAATAATACTCTCAGACAAAAAATATTCTATTGAATTTGTGCGCTATCTTTTGACAAAAACCGAAACTAAATGATAAAACAATTTCCTCTGTACAGTGCTGCTCCAAACTGTTTCAACTGGATTTGAAAGGACCAGGAATGCTCTTACTAAGTTATGGTATCAGGGAACAATAATACAAAGTGTTCAATTATCGGTGTGTTATTGGCAAGACATCTGATGCATTAACTAGCTCAGTAGGTAATACGCGTATCTTATTGCCACATTTTTGTGTTGAATGCAAAAACTTTTGTTGTTCATACAAGTTTAGCAAATAAAAATGTTTAAGCAATGTGGTTCTTATTATACGGTGTGTTTTAAAAGAATACATTAAGGCTGGCATTAGAATACCGAAGTATTGAAATCATGCTATAATTTGGTGTGCATCTGTTTTCCTGTAAACACGATACAAGCACTTACAGATGTAGAAAACAGGTGGTACAAAAATCTTCGTAATTTTATTGCGGAGAGTTGAAAAGCTTTTGAGGTTTCTAACTTGAGTCGTTGCGCGTCGGGGTCACGTTTTTGGGTCAACATTTTGAAAATTCATTGTAAGTTAACGTTTTTGGGTACGGGAACCCGATTTTGACAGTTAAAACGTAGTGCGTCGGGAGTCGGGATCACGTTTTTGGTTCAACATTTTGAAAATTCAGTGTGGGTGTCGTTTTATATGTTTTTGGGTACGGGAAAACCGATTTTGAAAGTTAAAAAGTCGTAGCGCGTCGGGTACACGTTTTTGGTTCAATATTTTGAAAATTCAGTGTGAGGTATCGTTTTATATGTTTTGGGGTACGGGAAATCCGATTTTGACAGTTAAAAAGTCGTAGCCAGTCCGGGTCACGTTTTTTGACAAACATTTTGAAAATACAGAGTGGGTAATGTTTTTATGTACGGGAAACCCGATTTTGACAGTTAAAACGTAGTGCGTCGGGATCACGTTTTTGGGTTGAAATTTTGAAAATTCAGGGTATTGTTTTATATGTTTTTGTGAACGGGAAAACCGATTTTGATAGTTAAAAAGTCGTAACTCGTCGGGGTCACGTTTTTGGGTTTAAACAATAATTCAACCACTTATTTTTTAACTAAATGTAATAAATAAAAAGTAATTTTTAATTTTAATAATTTTTTTCAATTCGTGTGTTCTGTCCGGACGAGCCAAAGTCTCGAAAAAGTGTACCATCTTTTCACTAATTTAGTGTTCAATTTGAGAAGCGATCACATGAACAGCTGACTTAATGTCTTATTTGCAAAACAGCTGATGAATTAACTAGCTTACTAGGTAATAATACATCGTATCCTATTGCTAAATTTTTGTGTTGAATGCTTATTCATAAAAATCTAACAAAGAAACAATGTAGTTCTTATACAGTTTGTTTTAAAAGTATACATGAACTTGTAAAATGTACTTTTTTATTGTAATTTTGTGTATATTTTACAATAAATGCGCGAGTAGTGTTTCGGAAATTTTGAGGTTAGGCCTAGAAGGTAAACTTTTAACAGTTTTTATGTTTTATTAAATTTAGTTTTTAGTTTGTACGTATGTTTACTATTTTAGGAAGGCAGTGTGGTATTTATTTGTATTATTGACTTTTACACAATTAATTCATAATTTTTAGTAATTATAACCAAGAATACGCGCTAATATTACCTACAGAAAAACAATAAAAGCGCAAACTTTAAATTACAGTTTTGTACTTTAAAAAGCATATTTCGTTAATTTTGTGGTAAACATTTTAGTATGGTCCAACTCTAATGTATGAAGCCTACGCAATAAATATTCGTAAAACAAATGTCGTATCTATAGCCTATAAATACAAATTAAAAATTGGAAATATTTTCATCACAAGAATAACATTTAGCAGGCACATACATCTAACCTAAGTATTTACAATTGTAGAATGATAACAGAATTTAAATTTAATAATAAAACTACTAATTTTTAAATATTTCTGACACTGAACTAACTTAATTGTTTTTAAAACTGTAATTGTAAAACAGGTTAAACTAAGCGAATAGGAACAAGAAATTGATCTAAGTTCTAGTAAGAAGTAAGACGACTTTAACTCCCTCTACAGTTTATTAGCGAATTTCCAAAGGAAAAATGAGCTACTGCAGTGGCCCTTATGGTAAGACCCAAGGTCGGGAGTAGCAAATGAGCATCGATCGTGATCCCCAGAACACGTTTTGGGTTGTCATTAAAAATCATATATATACATATTTATGTATGTATGTGTGCGCCCTCTAACGGACGCATTTTACCTTCGATTTGGTCCAAATTTTTTACACACGTTGGTTGTCTAAGTCTCTCGGACGAGTTTATAAGCCAAACAAATTGACCGGAAGTAGACAACGTTCATTTTTGACCGGAAGTCAAAATTTTTTGAGATTTTTCATACTAAAATTATTTTTTTTGAAGTTTTCATTAAAAAAATAGACATACGAAATAATTCTGTACATTTTGTTTTTTTAGCGACCTTATAGCCCATCTGGTTGCCCCCAAAACAATCAAAACGTAAAATACCGTAAAAGTACCAGAATTAAATCCACGGCTTTTACCGTGGTGACCGATGGCAATATATTTGGTACATGCTGGCAGCACCTTCGTGAGTAGATCAATTTCTCACATAGTTGTTTGAAACCCAAAAACATATATAAATTTAATTTTGGAAATTCGCTCAACTCACGTCAGCGGTTCAGCTGCATGGTCGAATTATTTATTTAGTATTTCCTTGCAGACGAGATTACTTTAAGAAATGTTACCGATATTCTCAAGTAATATTGTCTGCAGCGTTGCTTGAATATTCCAAGAAACGCCTTTATTAACAAAATACATTAAAACAATTATTTTCAGAAGATTAGATATAAATATATAATATAAAAATAATAATCTTATCTTCTAAAGCGAGAGATAATTGTCTGTCTGCTAAATGGATCTGGAATCTACGTCTAAGGATTTTTGATTTTTTGATTTTATATGGGGCTTTTGGCCACGAGAAATCGGTTGGAAATGGTCACCAGTCTGGGAAAATTCGTTTTCTACGTCTTTTTATTAAATTAAAAAGTGAAATTTGTCCATTTTAAACAATACAAAGCACAGCTGATGCAAATGTTTTCAATG
>JAGFPH010001946.1:24281-41917 GCA_018207615.1 Philaenus spumarius
GGGTTTTTGATCCTTGTATATAAAAAGATACAAACTTAATAGAACCAAGGGTTTTTGATCCTTGTATATAAAAAGATACAAACTTAATAGGACCAGGGTTTTTTGATCTTTGTAAAGCTAAAAACTTAATAGATCCAGGGATTTTTGGTCCTTGTAAAGCTAAAAACCTAATAGAATTAGGAGTTTTTGATCCTTGTATATAAAAAGCTACAAACTTAATAGAACCAGAGGTTTTTTCGTTATAGACTACCTCCATTCGTATGTATTTTTAACAACAACAAACATTATTTTAATTAAGGGCACTCCGAATGTCTATCTTCGACAATGTTAGCTATAATACACATAACTTAAGTTGTAATTAAAATAGGCTCATATTTTTTTATTTTTCTAAATTGTACCTTTTTCTAGTTCCGTACAAAATAAAATAAAAAAAACATTATTAACCTAAAAACACTTTAAAACAATGTTTTTATTGTTATTATTATTATATAACTTTTTTATTTGTTGAAATATTTTTAAAATACCGTGTTAGGAACTAGATAATTGTGTTATAGACATGTGGTAAAAATTTGGGTAAGATATTTTAGATAGTTTTCCAGTAATGTGTATTATAAATAACAAAAACGTGATTTTCGGGAAACGAGCAAAACGTGAAAGCCAAAATTTCAAAGTTTCATAAGAGTAGCCTATCTTTTGCTAATGGCCTCCTGGACAGTATATGGGGTTGTCTGGGTCTTTTTCAGCAGCATATATGTCTTCCAGCTTCCTCTTCACCAAAATTCTTTAAAATAACTCACTCTACAATAATGAACACTATAAATGTGTTTGTAGTACAGCGAATTCATGTGGCCTCTAAAGCCATTTAGTTCCATGGTAACGCTTACATTATTTATTTTTTTCGGACATAAATTTTATTATAACCATATCATGTTGTATATTTTTGGAAAGAGGAAGAACAGGAGAATAAGAAATCATAAAAAACTAAAAATCGATCGAAAATTTTTTTTTCCATTTGGAGTGCCCTTAACGGCCTACAAAATAAAAACAAACAGGCAATAATTTTAATACATTGTTGCTACTGTTAGTAAGTTAGTTACTTCTTCTAACACTTTTTAATTGCAATATTGAAGACTAGAAATTTTACACAAAAAATACTTGTAATAAATTTAATGGCATCATTTAAAAAATTGGGTGAAGAATTATAGAATTTAGATTTTTTTCGGCCTCGCATTGCCATGTCTTTAACCTCTTCATAATCCGCTAACAATAAGAGCTTATTTGTTGAATTTATACTAAAACGTAATTACAGGAAATCTCAAACTCATTTGATTTCATCAAATATAACTTCTATAATTTAGCCAGTCGTTAACATTTACTGTAAACATACAAACGTGAATAAAACTCTAAATATAATGTATACTTAGTACGGAAAAGCCGAGACGCCCTATATTTGGTAGGTTCTACAGTTTATTTGAGTCTTGGCGGCAGTGGTTTCTCCAGTTGCGGAACTTACGAGACAGTTTAACTCGGACTAAGAAAAATATTAAAAAACGTACTTTATATTTGCATAATAGGTTATTTGGCTGACAAATAAAAAGTTGAAAGGTGTGGCAGGGCGAAGGAGAAAATATACGTGCGAGTTTCACATAAATTTCACCTGATATGCATAAAAATTTTCGGCAACCATTTACCGAACATTGTGTTTTTGGTTTTTCATTAAAATGGAGTTCAGAAATTATTAAGCTATGTGTTTTATAAGACAAATAAATAATTCCTATTCTTTAAACATATATTCTGTAAATTTTGTTTTCACCTAGACTCTTTCTTAACTCATGTACTATGTTTGTTGAACAGAAGATTCAGATGATAATGTTAATTGACATAAACGCTACACTGTTCAGGTAACTTCTTCAGCAACAATACTAAGTGAAATGTAATATGGACATAACTTTAACTTAAAGGGAGCTTTCTAAGAGGATATTTCTTAAAAGTTTACAACGCAGAAGTTTATCCCAACAGTAAACTTTGAGTCAGCAGACATAATTCTTACGTTTGTAGAATCTTTCATATTTCACGGTTCTGCAAAGTTCGAAACTTTTACATCATGAAATTCTTATTTATATAATTTTACAACTGTTCGCTTGAAAGAAATACTTGCATTTCCATTGGAAATGTGAACTTTTGTAGTCACTCTTATGGTAATACCCAAGGTCAGAAGTATTCAATGAGCACCGATCGTGGTCCACATAACCACGTTTTGGGAGTCATTGAAAATTATTATACATTTATTTGAGAGTCATTTATTATACATGTAGAGATCAAATAAATGAATAATGGAGTATTCCGAAGGACCAGACAATTTAAGTATTGTCTACTAAATTCATTAATCCTATTACTTTAAATGAGCAATTCTTGTATCTTTGTATATGTCGCGAATCTCGAAAACGGCTCTAACGAATTCAAAGAAATTTTGTATTTAGGTGTAGTTTTGATTTTTAAGTACACCTATATAGTTGTATTTCGGGTAAAAACGCAATTTTTTGAGAAAATCTAATTTAAAAGTTGAAAAATTTTAACATAGGGTGTTTTGGGTTGCCATATTGGTTACAAAATAACAACGAAATAGTAAATAAAGTGATCAAAACAGCTGTTTATAAACAAGCCAATTTATACTGTTTTAGCACGTTGGAATTAGAATAAATTGGGCCTGATTTAACAATTTATTTTGTCAAAAAAAAAAAAAGGTAAACTTGGCAAAGATGGATAAATTCTAATAGTCAATTTTGTAATATAGGCCTGGCTCGTTTCTGAAACATAGTATTGTGGTTATGTTAATCCTGCAATAATTTTTACTATATTTAAGCCTGGTTTCAAAACTTTAGTTGACAGAAGATAGTAGAACTAGGACTAAAATCGTAATGAAAGCCTCTCACGTTTTTAAAGCATGTATTTGAGGATTGGAAAGACATTTGGTCTGTAGCTTCCTCTAGGGCCATTGGTGCTCGCTAAGAAAGGTTTTAAAAAAATCGACATTTTAGGTGGGATTGGGAGGGGGGGGGGATCAAAGTTACTAAATCACGATTTCTCAAAAACTACCAAACGGATTGGAATGAAATTTGTTATGTAGCTTCCTCGCTTGCTCTAGGGCCATAGTTGCTCGCTAAGAAAGGGTTTCGAAAAAATCGAAATTTTAGGAGAGGTTTGGGGGTGTCAAAGTTACTACATCACGATTTCTCCAAAACCACCGAACGGATTGGAACGAAATTTGGTATGTAGCTTCCTCTAGGGCCATAGCTGCTCAGAAAGGTTTTAAAAAATTCGACATTTTAGGGGGAATTGGGGGGGGGGGACAAAGTTACTAAATATCGATTTTTCCAAAACTAATTGGAATGAAATTTGGTATGTAGCTTCCTCGCTTGCTCTAGGGCCTCGCTAAGAAAGGGTTTCACAAAATTCGAAATTTTAGGATGGGTCAAATTTACTAAAAAAAACCACCAAACGGATTGGAACGAAATTTGGTATGTAGATTCCTCTAGGGCCATAGGTGCTCAGAAAGGTTTTAAAAAAAAATTCGAAATTTTAGGGGAGGTTTGGGGGTGTCAAAGTTACTAAATCACGATTTCTCTAAAACAACCGAACGGATTAGAACGGAATTTAGTATGTAGCTTCCTCTAGGGCCATAGGTGCTCAGAAAGGTTTTCAAAAAATTCTAAATTTTAGGTTGGTTTGGGGGGACAAATTTACTAAAAATCCCCATAAGAAATGCATAGTATAATATATTTATTGATATATATTTTTTGTTATAATACATTTGTTAACTTTGATTTGTCTATTCGTGCAAAGCCGGGTCATGCAGCTAGTACATTATATCTTATATACAGTCAAAATACGTCCCACCAAATATATATATTGTACTTTGGTTAATGACTTGTTCACAAAACGCTTGGGAACAAACATATTAAAGTTTTGTTTCTCAGGTGATTTATGATGTTTGTTTATGAAAATATCCGCCATATTTGAAGTTCTCGAATCATTAATCTTACGCCAGAAAATGTCTACGTTAATAATTTCAGAGGGATTACCTACTGAAAGTAATAAATGTAAGCTAGTATGTGATTCACCAAAGTTGCATGCATTGTCTGTTACTACATAATTAATGTACTACAGTACTTAGTAAATTACAGATTTAGTGAGCGTGTTGGAATATAGTCAAATTTCTTTTACAGATAGTATTTATTGTATTTTCTCTCTATAGTTATACAAACATAATTAAGTTGCTTGTACGAATTTAGGGAAGTTTATTTTTTGAGTGCAAGAACTATTAGTCCCTGGAATTTGATAAAAATAGTGACATATTTTACAAAGTTATTATGACTTGTATTTAATCTCTAAACGTGTTTTGGTTGTTTATTTGCCTTTGGGGGAACTTTTATCTACTTCCTGAAACTTGTCGGTTTCTAACTGCTACTATTGTCGCAAAGGGTGGAAAATATTGGTAAATGTAAACAAAATTCCTAACTCTAAGGGCAGACACCGTATCAAATCCGTTGCATCTTATTGTAAATCTTCTAAATATTACCAACATCGTTTGAATGAAACATTTTGTTTGATTATTGCTACACTTAGTGCATGGCCGAATAAATTTGTTTATTGCTTAACACTTGTGAAATAGGTAGTGAATGAAAGTAAACAGGAACTTCAAAATATACCAGCGCCTTTAGGCGTAGCCGAAATATATTTTTTTGTATATAAACTTGTGTCATAACGCCAACAATGTCAAACCCTGTATTTCGACCATATTTTGTAAGAGTAAGAAAATAAACGAACTCGTGTAAATATAACTGGATATACTATTGAAGCTGTATTCCTATTCAATTCATAAGTCAAACGGCATATCTGGCTTTTTCACAGTTGTTGGAAACATTCCAACCAAACTTAAGTAATATATCATTCGCGCTTATCCGTCTGAGCGTTCTCCATTCAAGTCCCCAAAACATCGATCAAAGTAAAGCCCTGTCACTTAGCGAACGGTGTGATGTATATACATCATCTTCTTTCTTGTGGGACTTCATACTTATGAAAGCTTTGCAGTAACTTTAATTTTATTCTTAGTTTTATTGTTAATAGTGCAGTTCGATGTTAACGAAATCCCGCGAGTATTCCATGTGCGCGCAGTAAAAAACACCGTCGAAACCGGTAAAGATTTGGGGATGATCAATTAATTAATACTTGCTTGACTAGGTTTGTTCGGAAGGCATAGAATTTCACAAACGGAAATTATTTTTTAGCAAGAACAGTACTCAAATTATGTGAGCGAAGTTAGTGCTGGGGGTTTTCCCAGAAAAATAAACACAATAATTTTAAACGTAAAGGTTCCATCGAATTAAATATTTTCTATGTAATGCGACATAAAAGATGCCTAAATATGTAAATGTTCGCTTGTTTAAAATCTCAAATCTCCGAAAGTCCTTCACAGGTTACTTTGAAATTTTAACACATTATTACATTCGAAAGCATGTTTTTATATACTGTTTGATGGTTGAAAATTATTTTACCCCTGTGCAATATATTTAAATGAACTAACAAGATACCAAGGAAAAATATGTAATATTATTTTTTTAGGGATATAAACAACTATTTATAATTTGATTACTTAAGTCAAAGGGATGAAATGGAATACCCTTCAAATTACATATTAATCCATACAAATACTTTTCTAAATTCTCATAAACTACTCAACTAATTTCAATACAATTTCACAATTTACACATATTAGTACCAGTTTTTTTAAAATATAATATGGTCACTATAAACAGTTATATTTAAATGGGGTAGCTATCCCTATACAATGAAAATACATTACACTAAGTTCGTACAAATTATGAAGCTAAAATTATTTAATATTATTCTTAAGTCAAAGGGATAAAATAGTAGAACTACCCTTAAAATAAAATGGAACAACAGGGAAGCATTGTCTGGTACACTAGTAAAAACAATACATTTTTTCGTTATTTCAACATGGTCGAAGACATCACTTGAGTTTAAATAGCAAAAATATTTAAGTATACAATTAGTTCAATCTAATATCTTTCTTAACTTACGCTTAAATGATGTTTCCTCAAATTATTATTTTTTCATTTCTCAGAAAATATACACTATATTCTTTTATACAACTTTTAAAAGGGACAATCATTAACAGTGATTGGTAAAATTGTGTCTACCTGTTCAATGGTAGTACGTTTATGGTGGACATATTCAAATTGGAATATGTAAAAACAATTTATCCAAAATTCTAAGTCTGCATTTTGTTTTCCCTCAAAATCAACTTCTCCTGGGGGGGGAGGGGGAGGGAATTTCCTTTATTGTATAGGACATATAGATAGAGCTAACGTACGCTCGCTAGCTTGCGAATGGTCGCCTGTTAGAATCTACATTTACGGTGCCAATTAGTACGTGGCATTACTTTATATCTCTGGTTATAATATTTATATATATGTAGGTGAGCAACGGAAAAAGAAAAGCTGTCTGTTCAAGCCAAGGCCGTAGCCAGGCACAATGACAACATAGTTTACGATTTACAGCACTAACTAATTTATTGAGATCAGCTGATTTTAATATCAACAGCGATACAAACAAATACCTTCTTTAATTGTAAGAATTTATAGGCATTGATTTTTAAGGAAAAGTTTATCTTGCCTTCGCTGTTTTATTCTGTCCTTATTTTGTCGCTTTCAACAGAGAATAACCGCAAACATTACATGGCAACAATACATTGTTTAAGTTCACTAAATTAATTGGAACAGCTGATATCAAATCATCGCGTAATATTATAAACACAATTTTAATACACTACTAACGATACTTTTACACGAATAAACGTACTGATGTACTTTTTTTAAATAATAAGTTGTAAGTTTATTTATTTTACTTAATACTTGTAAATAGCATCAAAATGTAGTTTTTATTGTTACTCATGTTTGTTTCTTTGTTAAAATCGTTATTATATCTAATAAATTAATAAGACGACATTTCAAATCATAATTGTTATAGATAGCTTTTCAATATTCAAAGCTGATACTGAAAGTGACTATTTTCGATACAGTGTGATGAAAATAAATATCGATCATTATCGGCGGAACGTATTGATCTCATACATAAAGGTATCGTGAGTGTTTGCGTTCCAGTTTTATTCTATCGAGAGTATTATCGAACAAGTAAAGTATGATTTACCTGTAGAATACAAAATACAATCCTGTATATCTAATAATGAACCCCTATCTCGAGTGTCTCGACTGTCAGCTTATACAGAAATCCCTATTTAAGAACTTGTTTTCCCCTAACTCTGAAGTGGTATAATGCCAGTCAGTGAGCAGATGCAAATCGAACACCCACTACGCGCATGTCACTTCAGTTGTTATGGTAACTTCCTTCTGTTTGAAGTGTGTAGTCAGTCAGTGACGGACCATGGTACCGCGAATGTGCTCCTTTCTCGTCTTCTTTGTGCTTTACCAAGCTAACGGTAAACATTTGTCACGTTATATGTCGTAGAATTTTAAGTATCACGTAACATGTTTAAAGTTTTATATTATTCTTGTACACGATTCGAGTTTTGTGTTTAGTTTAAAGTGTTTTAGCGGATGCAGGTGGAGTTGTGAGTGTACGCTATTGATAAACGATACGCGAGTCCCTTATAGTTATGTTTTCAGAAAATCAATTGAATTTACTTAGTAAATAACAATTAATACTTTAGTTAGTTTTCTAAATTAGATACAATAACATATATGTACTTTTAAACGATAAAGTGTGGAAATAAAATTCAGTGTTCAATGTAATCGACCGCATATATGTTCTTATTGACTTTTAAAAATATTGTGTTTATATAATATGTTTTGCCTCTATGCGTTATATTATTAATACGTTTCAATCTTTTATACAGTTTTCTCTGAAGTGAGACAAATTCAAATACAAACGTTTTCTCTTCGGTCCGTAACATATATTCATTCAAGAAAAATCTAAATTAGCCCTTCACATATTTTCATTCGAATTACACAGCTACTATCGCTGTCTAGTATGTATAAAACTGTACATAAACACAGCCAATTAAACTATAACACAAATCAATTTAATCTTACAAAACAAAACATTGCACAAAGTCTAACGAATAACTACAAATGAGGTATTGAACTGCGCCCGTCTGTTTTAAACAAAACTTATTATCAATTTAACGTAAATGATTACCTACAGAAAATCAACCAACGTATAATTCAGATTTTATAGTTCTTGGCTTTATAACATAATATCTTCAACTCTCATCGTATGTACACATCAAAACATACAACAACTTAACGTAGGTTTTACGTCCAATTGTATTTAATCATCCAATCGGAATCTTTGCAAACTTGTTTTAATTATTCGTAATTTTATTTTTCCTGATAATTCGTTTAAACCTTTGCAACGGTATGTTCACAAGATTTACTAAAATTTGTTTTATTTAGTTGTTTTATTGCACACGTATGGTGTTGAAATGTTGTCATTTGAATTCACTTTACCCGTTCTCAAATGAACATTTCTGATAATTTTATTATTAAGACGATGTTACAGTGAAAAGTGTAGTTTTTTTTAAATATGCATTATATTTTTTTATAGATTTGTAATAATATTCATATGTAACATTTCACTTTTTACATTTGTATCATAGTTAAAAACAAATTAAAATGTAAAAAATTCGGCAAATTTGCAGGGTAAATTTAGTTGATATTTCTTAAAAAGTATTTTTCATTTTTGTGTTATTTTAAATAGTGTGATGATTTTTGAAATTTAGGTAGGTGGTGCGATGTATAGTTTTTGTACGAGTGAACTATACAATTTATTACTAGCCCATGTCTTTAATATAGTTTTTTTTGTACTTGTGTTTTTTATTTACAAAAAGTCTGCTTATAAACTTAGATTTCTACCTAAATATTAAGAAACACTTAATAAATCTTAAAAACTTCAGTCTTGTAGTACAAATAGTTATTTATAAATATACATTTTAGATTACAAAACACAGGAAATTAAAACTTTCGTGAACCTCCGATTGAAGTGACGCTTGTCCAGTACACCGCATTGACGCGGATAACAGGGTAGTTAACGTTTAACATCACATAGGTTATTTAATTCCCTCGATAAATATATTATTAATAAACTGGTAAACCCCCGTTTAATCACAGGCTGATTAATTACATACACATCAGAAATGCATCATTTAAAAAACAAACTATTAAAAAACAACATTAAGGAATTCCCTATCTAGATCTACATAACTATGCTGACGGGGATTTTTAACTTGGTAAATGTTTACAATAATAATTTTAATTGCTTTTTATATTATATTTAATAGATCAAATGATTTAGAAGTTATTAAATATTATAGTTAAGACATTAATAATCGAATATGTTTATACGCTACACGAAGATGTACGAATGTTTCAGAAATTAAACGAATATCTCTTCTTTAAATTTGTAAAAACAAATAAATATTTTTTATGATGAAAGGTTGTATTGTATTTGTATACAGTTTATAATCTCAAAGCAAATATTATAACGTATATTATAGCATACATTAGTTCTATAATTCATATTAAAAAAAAAAATCTACTTCACAAGAAATTATAATGGTTGAAGTTGTAAACATAGCCCTAACTATAATCTACACTGGGTTTGTGTATTACAGATGACGGGTGAAATCAGCTGTTTAAATGTTGGAATGTTTCCGAAGTTAGGTATCTTTTCTTTAAATTTGTATAAAAAAATATATTGACGATGAAAGGTTGTATTTATATACAGTTTATAACCTCAAAGCAAATATTATAACGTATATTGTAGCATACATTAGTTCTTTAGCTCATATTAAAAAAAATCAACTTCACAAGACAATATAACGATTGAAGTTGTAAACATATCCCCAAACTATAATATACACTGGGTTTGTTTAAGTATTACAGATGATGTTTGAAATCAGCTGTTATATTATAAATGTTACTCACGTACACTCGCTTTTATAGGAGTTGATAATTCAGGGCCTACATTTACCGGCAGAAACATCACAATGAAATTTACAACAGAAAAAATATGACAAAATAAAAACGTTGAAGTCCTGAAAAGAGAGTGCATTTTTAGACAATATTTTTTTTCAGGTGAAACATGACTTATTTTGTATTTTCCTGTGCAGGAAGACAAGTAGAACAACATTAGCGACCACAACACATTTATAAAATGTAATTTTTGGCCATACTTAGTGTAATATCCTCTTAAGGTAGAATATGTAATTGTTGTTTTAGTACAAAAGATGGGTAAAGTTTTCTAATGTTTTTAGTGAGTTTTTAACTAACCCCTTCTCCCAACACTGCACTATGTACTGTAGCCTAGACTGAATTAGTGCGTCGTTTATTTAGTTTAGGTTTATATCTGGCAGCTGTCGTTCATTTTTTATTGCCTTTAATTATTAGTAGCATATATAGGTTTACAGTATCAATGTGTGAAGTATTAAACTTAGAAGTTAGAAATAGAGTCTGTTTGGCACCAGTAGAACACTTTATACACGCTATGTTGAACTAATTCAGAATGATACATACTGCACCTTTATTCAAAATATTAAATGTTTTACCTTTATACCCTTGCGTGCTTCGCCAGCCAACCCTTCCTCTTGCCGTGAAAACTTATATGCGAAATGTAAAAGTTAATAATTTGCAAAAATATTTAACACTAAAAACATGTGTAAGTTCACAATAAAACGTGTGCACTTAATTATTTATTAAAATGTTGTTGCTAAATTTCTTTTTACAGTAGTATAATCATAACATCAAAGTGTAGTGTTAAGTAGAATTAAATCTCTAAATAAAATATCAAAGATTACTACTTGGAGTTACAAGTTTTAAAAGAACCTGCGCGACTTAGGCTAACCTCTTTACAAAACCATAACCTAAAAATTTGAAATATAATTGAGAAATAAATTATAGACTAGAGACTAATTAATTAAACATTCTAAATGCAATATAGGTCGTCTGAAATGTCAAATTTAAAGATACTTTTCATGTCTTCTATATACATTTTTGGCATACCTCCAAACGATTTAAAATTGCAGAAAAAACAATACAAGTTTCCACGGATTTTGTAACCTCTATTTCTATTAAAAAATTAAAACGCAAGGAGAAAAAATATGTATATTTACAATACGTATTACATTCTTGTAAAATGAAAACAATATAATCATAAATCAGCCATGCACTGTCACAAATGATACTGCATTGTAGATATTGTATTACATTTTCATGTTTCAAATGTTTTAGTTATTTTAAACGTCAGGGTCCTATAGAGATAAAACCTATATTTATCCTGCAAACTATACATTTTTATTATATTTGTAAATATTAATTTTCAAACATTTGATAAATTTATTATTTAAAAATCCGTTATTCTATGAAACAATTTGCTTACACATAAAATAACACTTTTAACAAAATTTATTTTAACGCAAAACGTTTACACGAACTTTAAAATATATTGTAAACTATACCTAGAACAACACAGAAGAGACAATGCCGATCTTAAAACACAACCACGAAGCTAAGGTAGGCAGGCTACTTGCCTGTGTAATAACTTTCTTAGTCTTGGCCTAGTTTCAGTTATCGATTTTATCAGAAATGAAACGTTAAACTTCTTTAATAAACTTTAGATTTCTTGGTTGAAGTAAGTTTGTCTGCCTTTCCTGGTGTCGCGACCTTTTAACATCGTAACAGATACAATGAATACCATTCACATTTACGATTGCATTTGCACATTCAATAATTATACCACGCTGAACCCATGAAGTAAGATGAGCGAGTTGTCCAAAGTAAGTTTATATGTTTTAGGGTTTCAACCCTCTGCTTGGAAAATCGGTCAACTCACGAAGGCGCTGAGTAACTGCCTCCTTGTCCGATATATTTGCACTTCGACCTCCGGCCCCGGTTCACGAGTCGCTTTGTTCCACTCGCGGATGAAAAACTCGCTTTGGGAGTTTGCACCTCCGTCTTGCGGCCTCGCATCGGAAGCTGCCCTCAAGTGGATTTGTACTTTTATACGCTTTGAACGATTTTGGGGGAATCAGACGGGCTGTAAGGTCGTATAAACAACAAAATGCGCAGAATAATCTCCTAATGCGGCAGTTAGAGTGCTCATATTTTAAATGAAACACCAAAACGTGTTCTGGGGACCGTAATCGGTGGTCATCCACCACTCCTGATAGTGATTTGTACGCTTCACGGGGGGGGGGGGAGGGGGAAGGACAAGGGGAGGGGCGGGAACTTTTGAAAAAATACATGTCTCATAAGGGTCTATCACATATAAAACATTCAGCTTTCCCCTAATTAGTTGCGACAAAAACCTTTATTGACTGGGCTATGATTTTAGGTCCCACCATAAGAGCCACTGCAATATCTCATCTTTCGTATTTAAATTTGCTAATAATGTATTTGAAATTTTTATTGGATTTTAAAATATAGTTTAAATTATTTATTTTAAAGTAAGCTGCACTGTAAGCCTGTAGTTTATTTATTTAGTTTCAATAAACATTTAAAAATCAAAAGTTGCGTTACTAAAAATAAAATCCAATTAAACATCTTTGAAACAGCAAAATCAATTTGAGCAGTAAATAAATAGCTGTAATTTATATAATTTCAAATTAAAACATTCAATATAATAATAATAATAAATTATTTTTTATTTCAAATTACAGTTTACAGGAAAAAATAACGCAAAACCACATCTCATTTTGAATGGTGATGTCTAAAAAAAAACTAAAAAAAAGTATCTACAAGCACTAGTAAATGACATTAAAAAATAATATAATAATTAAAATATAAATACATCGTTATTTATAAACACCATACAAATTAAATGAATAAAAACACCTCCATGCCTTACAACCATCAATCGAAACTCTCAAAGGCTATATGCCTGTGGTGAAGTTACAAATATAAAAATAATAGAAACAAAAAGAAGTCGTGGAAAGTTTGGTCGGGCCATATTATTAATTTTCTTCATAATTTTTATAAAAAAATAATATAAATAATAAAAAGAAAGTATTGTCCATACATTTTCACACCCCCTCACACACAAGACATAGTTATGACACACGTTTTTGTACAACCAAAAGATTTTTTAAATAATTTTACATAACGTTAATAAAACGTCATAAGTGTACACTCTTTTCAGTAGTGTTCTTTACTTGCCAATAAAAAAGTAAACATTTTTAATAATAACAATAAAAAACTGTTCCTGTTAAAAGGATGATTTTTATTAGTCTTAAATGTAGTTTTTAACCGACTTAAAAAAAGGAGGAGGTTCTATGTTCGACGCGTATGTTTTTTTATGTATGTTCACCGATTTTTCGGAAACGGCTAAACCGATTTGGATAATTTCAATTTAATTCTATTAAGGTAGATCCCATATATTTTTTTCGTTTAGTTTGAATCACGTTTTTACGAAAGTTTTTTCTTTTCCTTAACTTCGTAAATAATTTTTTGTGAATAATTGAATAAACTTTTCTTTTGTTGTTTAGGCTTACGTTTTCGTGTACATATTGCGTGCAGAACTGTTTGCGTAGTAGAGAGGACCTGATGGTCAACATTTCAACCATAACAAAAACGCAACTCAAATCGAAACTTATTTATCATTTAACCCTCTTCCCTCCGCGTTGTAAATGCCAGTTACGTTGAGTCCCTTCTGTGTTTTCCAAGTTTTCGAGTGGAACATGCTATCACGAAAAGTCCTCTACACATGAAACTGAAAGATTCGTCAAATTATTTCAGCTATTCCGGAGATTGTACCGTACGGACTGGAAGAAAAAAAAAATAAATGCACGTTTAGGTTTTGGTTTCTTGCAAATAACCATATTAGCGTAGAAAAAAGATTTATTTTGAAATCACAGACATTCCAATTTTATTTACGATAGTTTATAATTATGATTATTATGTATAGTTTATACCGTATTAATCCTATATTACTAACCATTCGTAAATTTTACGATAAGGGTTGCCAAAACTAAAATAGCTTTTTCTACGATAGAAATAAAACATTTACTCTAGCTTCAGTTTGGCCTTGACCAGGAAAGTGTTTAGTGTTGTTTTTGTGTCGCCTTTCCATTGTTGTACGATAATGAACAGAGCTTCGTCAAGATTAGTTAGTGACAGAGTAACTTTTTATGTTATTTTAACTGTTGTCATGCTTAAAATAAACTTGTGATGTATATTTTTAAACTACTAAATGATAATATTCGAGTCTTTATACTGCACTCATTATGGGTTTGATAATAAATGTTTTTCCATGTATTTTTTTTTTTTTGTGCAATGGCTTGATTGTTACCTGTTTTGTATAGTATCATACAAATTATTTTCCAATAATTTAGCATAAAAATGTGAAAAAGATGCAAATAAAATTTCTGTGGCACAAAAACATCAGTAGGCCTACAGATTAAATAAATTATATAGGTATTGCACTGTTATATTATTTTTCGAAAAAAATCGATAGACGTCAAATTTACTAATGGTTAGTGGTAAATATGGTTAGTAATCTAGGATTACGATGCAGCGATAACCTAAATTCATAGGTTTAGGCGCGTAGTATAGGCTTAAACTATCAACAAAACATTGGCAACAAATATTTTTAATTCGTTTTGATAAAGCGAAAGCCGGAATGAAAATAACTGAAATAAAAATAAATATTTTGTCATTAATATTGTTTAACTTCTGGTATAGGCTACATAATGAAAGCAATGAAGGCATAAACGAATTCGGCCTCTTCGATATTTTAGTCCTCAAGTCGACTAGGTACAATATATTTACTATGTACTTAACTTTAAACTACTTAACATTTTTTGATTGAATACATAGTCAAATTACAGCAACAAAATACGATTTAATATGAAATTTCAACCAAGAACGTCAAGCCAAGAACAATCCTGATTGTATACCAAATTTAACTCGAAACAGTCGATTTTTTACTTATGGTGTGGCTCGTTTTTATAACTTTGTCATTCCAAAAATTGTAATGTTAAAAAATATGTCTAACCGGGTAATGTTCAGAAATATAAAGTCCTGTCTGATTTCAACAGATAGTATTGAAACTTTTTTTGAAATAATGCAATAGTATATATTATGTAACACTTGGCTGGGCCATTTTCTGTATAGTACTTACTTATATATTTAAATTTCATATTTGCTTGTCTCTTGAGGTTAAGTTAGGGCACCTACCGAACTCTAAATCTCGATATTGTTTTTGTTCTTTTAGATTGAAGGTTCAAACTGGTGTTTGCCTAGGGGACACCTAAATGTGTTCACTCAATTAAGCATTCTTTTCTGTGTATTCTTTTGTTTATGTTTTATGTAAAATCTAAGTGGGATATAAAGTGTTTTTTATTTATGTATTCATGTACATATATCTACAGTTTAACAAGTGAATATATATAATTAAAAAAAAGAACCATATATTTTGTAACGAAATATCTTAAACAAATGCTATACATTAATAATTAGTATGGATATCGTTATATTTATTTGTCAATAAAAAGCAAAAATAGTATAATGTACTGTATATTTTGTAATTCTAAGTTTTTAATAATAGTTTAATGATTCTGAATTTTACAGAGAGCGGTTCAGTTGAAAGGAAAAACATGAAAGTAAGTAGATTTTTGTAAATCTAAAACTTGAATAACAATAAAATTGTATTGATTTGACATTTTTTAAACAATACGTTGGTCCGAAGTTATTATTGTAGCTCGTGCATCACTGAAGATGGCGACTTTGTTGTTGAAATGCTTTTGAGTTATTAAACCTCTCAGTTGTTAAATTCAGTGTGCAAGTTTAAATTACATTATAGTTTGAACAAATCAATTCGGATTTTACTGGTGTATAATTATTGTTTTTCGCTTTTCAGGATCAGAACACAGTGCGTGTCTCGGACCAACCGACTGCTTTTAAAGAAGGTAAGACACAGAATCTAACGTACTCTTTTAGTTTTGGAAATAGACTGGAAAATAAGAAGTATTTTATTAGTGTTTTAAATTCAACAACGGAACCACGGTGTTGTTACTTCAATTCCCGTTTTTCTCTAAGAGACACTTTTTCCTTGACAAAATATGAATTATTAAAAAAAATTTAATAAATGCCAAATCAATTTACTCGGAGAAAGTTAAATCAATGAAAAGTAGGCTACATAAACAGAGAGTTTCTTAATATGACGCCAAACTTCTGGAGTGGATTCCTTTCATAAAAAAATAAAAAAGCTCCTATAAACAAAACATGTCCCCTAAAACACTTCGTTTTCTAGATATCCGCCATTTTTTTTACAAAATAATTTATATCTAGAGAAATGTTTTTTTCTGTTTGAATTCAAATTTGAGAAGAAGTTTAACTTAACAATTATCTCTGTCAGGAAATAAAAGCGATTATATCCAATTATGCTTTTCAAAATGGCAGCTGTTTACTAAATTACTCAAAAACCGTACATTTTAACAAAATAATATTAAGACACCTTTTTTGTAGCCCTTTTTATTCCCTATCGGATGGTGTAACTGTCAAAACGATCGGATGAAGGATAATCGAGTTATGTCTAATAATTGGTTTGTTTAACCCGGTATCTTATAACACAACAAACACCGGGTAAACACAACAATATTGTAATCACATGCAGTTATTGTATTTACCTTACCTATTATAATTAATTCGATTGTTTTGACACTTACACCAACCAATAGGGGGAATCAATAGGGCTACAAAAAGGTGTCTTGACATTTTTTGTTAAAATGTACGGGTTTTGAGTAATTTAGGTTTGACATTTTGAAACAGCTGCCATTTTGAAACGCATGATTGCATGTAATCCCTTATTTTTTTAGATAGATCTTGGTTTGGTTAAACGTCCTGCTAAGTTTGAACTCAATCAATCAAACATTCCTCTGTATACGCATTATTTTTGTAAAAAATGGCGGATATCTAGGAAATGAAGCGTTTTAGGGCTCATGATTATAGCAACATTTTTATATTTTTATTTAAGAGACCCACTCCAGAAGATTGGCGTCCTATTTAAAATACAACCTCTATATGGCATATATGGTGTTCACCAATTTCAACCAAAAACTAAAATGATCTAACGATAAAGAGTTACATTGTTTAAATAAAAACTTAATTATACCTCTCAACAAAATGTTTTGTTTATTGTAGTTTATTTGTATAATATGTTACAAAAGAAAAAATAGAGGTTTTAGGAACCACATAATTACACGGTGGTCCAACTAGCTTGAGCCTAAACCACATTATAGACACGTTAGTTGTACTAGTTTGAGTATATACCACATTATTGACATGGTGGTTCTACTAGTTTGAGTCTAAACAATATTATTTTTACTGTGGTTCTACTAGCATGAGTCTAAACAATATTATTTTTACAGTGGTTCTACTAGCATGAGTCTAAACAATATTATTTTTACTGTGGTTCTACTAGCTTGAGTCTAAACAATATTATTTTTGCTGTGGATCTACTAGCTTGAGTCTAAACAATATTATTTTTACGGTGGTCCTACTAGCTTGAGCCTAAACCACATTATTGACTCGCTAGTTCTACTA
>JAGFPH010001946.1:44920-63085 GCA_018207615.1 Philaenus spumarius
AACTGCACAGTTTATCGGTGCAAAGTAGAATCTCTCGCGTAGGCCAAAACCTTGCATACAAATCTGCCAGAACTGCACAGTTTCCTCAGTTTATCAGTCCTCAGTTAATGAACTCTGAGCTTAACGAGTGAGAATGAATTATTAAAATATTATAACAATACTCTTGCTCTAGTTAGCTATTGGTTGTATAGAAACTAAAGACCACGCCCACTCTTGTAGAGGGGTATACATACGTAGGTTAAACTAGTTAATAAGTTTTAGTTGTAGTACATGTAAGTAGAGCCGGAAATGGTGGGGGAAGGTCATTTATCTTGGACCACGCCCACATTTTTTTGGTGTTTTTTGGAGGTTTTATGGTTACTAACCTAAGTTACGCCCACTTTTTTTGGGGTCCTAACCTAACCTAAGCCCACCTTTTTTTTGAGATTTTTGGATTTTGGGAGTTTTTTGGTTCCTAACCTAGCCCACATTTTTTGGGATTTTTGGATTTTGGGGTTTTTTTGGTTCCTAACCTAAGCCCACCATTTCCAAAAAACCCTAAAAAGGTGGGCTTAGGTTAGGAACCAAAAAACACCCCAAAAAAGTGGGCGTGGCCCAAGGTCAATAACCTTCCCCCACCACTTCCGGCGCAATATCGCCCGATACTCTACTCATGTATATGACGACTGAAGATAAATACTTTGTTAAAGATCTAAAAGTCAAAAATGACGTTGAAATTTAATAAACGTAAGTTGTCCCTTTGACTCTCCCTCTCTCAATAGGCGGCAACAATTTCATCTACCTTTGAACGCCGAAAATGTATTATAATGGGTGTGGTACAGACTTTACGTCGATATAACAATAAAATAATTGAAATTATATCGATGTGTATCACCAGTGCACTCTACAATGCCAACTATTGTATATAATTTAAAAACTCTTTTTCTAGTATAAGTATGCAAGTCAACGATATGATTAATACGTTATCAAGTACTTACTGTACACAATCTGTCTCTTCTATATTTACTTATTACGTGTTTCGGGGCTTATGTACCATCATCAGGTAATCACTCTTTTGAGGTCGTCAAACATTAATCACTTAAACATGTAAATTACTTTACACAGACATTACACAACATCAGCGGCCGTGCACACCTACTCTATCACTGAATAAATAGAGTGAATATCTGATGATGGGACATAAGAATCGAAACACGTAATAAGGAAATAGAAGTCACGGATAGTGTACAGTAAGTATTTGATAACTTATTAATATTGTAAATAAGTAAAACAAAACAAAAATAGGGTTTGACTAAACGAATACTCATATTCTTGTCAATAACAATAAATTCATTAAAATTACATCGATGTGTATCACGTGTTCACTCTACAATGTCCGCTATTGTAAATAAGTAAAACGGATAGAAATAAACGGTACTAGGAACTGGCACATACTTTCTCACAAACATATTTAAATTATTAAACAGATTCACTGTGACTTGTAGGGTGGGGTAGGAGAGGTGAATTTTTATTGAAGTAGGAGCTTAACTAATAAATATTATTAATATTATCTAGAGAGAAAACTATTGGATCAATTTCGAACAAATTTGCACCAAACACGTAAATTAGGCCTGTATAGATGCACGAAAAAGGTTTTAAAAAATTTTGAAAACAACCCCCTTTATGGCCAAAAAACCCCCAAAATCAGTTATTATTATTATTATTATTAGCTAAACGATAATTTTTGGAAAGATGCGGTTTTTTGCATATGTTAGAGTACATTAAGGGCTACAAATAAGTCAAATTTTATCAAAATCGTTAGAGCCGTTTTTTTATAAACAAATTATAACTGATTTTGTGGGGGTTTTTGCCAAAAAGGGGTTGTTTTTCAAAAACTTTCAAAACCGTTTTCGTGCATCTAATACATACCTACTTGACATGTCTGGTACAAATTTGTTTGAAACGGATGGAATAGTTTTCGCTCTAGCTTTGTATACATACAGACATACATACATACATACATACATACATACATACAGACATACAGACATACAGACATACAGACATGCAGACATTCAGACAGATATTTTGTAAAAACCACTTTTTTGGACTCGGGGGGTCTAAAAACGGATATATCCACAAAAATCTCAATATCGATTTTTTTTGCGATCACTATTAATACTTTCTCTCTAGTATAGTGAGAAAGTAAAACTAGTGTTTGCGAAAACGAATCCTTATATTCTTGTTTAAAAATCTCTATGCTTTCAACTATCCAGAGTGTTTCAGAACTCTTTACCAATCTGTTCATAATTTACAATATTATTGCATTTTTTTTAAAGCTTTTTACACTTCAGTAAATTTAGTTTTCAACCAATTTTAGCATTTTTTTATAATACTCTAAGTTAAAATTATGCAAGAACTTTTATAACGTAATCGCCGAAACACAAACAAAATATAAAATGTTATCCCACCTACTTAAAAATGATTTAGAGCTTTAAATACATTTAAATACTTTGGAAAATAAAACATTAACGTTGCAAAAGTAGTTTGCATTTCTTCCTGTAGGTCGTAAAACATACAAATTATGGACTGAAAAAATAACCACTTTGCATTTTCTATCCTTGTCAAAATGCTTTGTGAATTGTGGACCAAAGTACCATGTAGAAAGTTTGAAATTGTTGTCTGTGTCTCAAAATCAGACCAAAAATTTAGATTTTCTGTTGTTATCTGTTAAAAAAATACGCCACTTTTTTGCCATTTAAAAATAATGTCTTGTTTTTTTAAAGGTTTGGTTTTGAAGATATTCTTCATCAAACACTTTAAAATGCCGCCATTTTTAGTTGGGTGGTTAAACAATTAATTTTTGTTATGCAACTTTAGGCATAATACAAAATTTCTAAATAAATTTGATTTTATAAATAAAAACTGACAAGTGAGAAACAAAATGGCTGAATGAAAACTACAGTATTTCTGGCGTTTTGTTAATGATACTGAGAATTTTAACGAACTAACAATAACTGAAAGCATTGGTATAATGTTGCGTGTAAGTAAGAATCAATTATTGTTATAGTTTATTAACACGTTTAATTACTACTTTGCTGAATATTATAATAAACTACATTTATTTTAGAACAAGAACTGTTTAACTGTGTTTAATAAATTTGTTCTGTTTTTATTTATTTCTTAGGAAGCATCTTTCAATAATGATATTTACGAAATGCCGTTCAACAACACTATAGGTAAGTTATCATGAGTAACCGTTACATATAAAAACAAGTGCATTATGGAAGGGTATGTTTAATATTATTTGGAATATATTTTTAAATAAACATGAGTACGTAGCTCTTTGTGGATGGACACTATTGGGTGATACTCTTTTTAAATTTTAACCTCTATTGAATTTGTTCTTGTAAAAATTGGAAAGTAGTATAAAGAAGCGTAAATGAGTCATTCAGTTTTATACAGCTGGCTTGTTGTCAAGGTTCGAACCCAGATAATGGTGATGGATTTAAGCGATCTGAATACTCCTCTCCCCTGTCTCAGTTGCTACTGATTGATTTACACATTTAAACTTAGATTTAAAAACATTGTTTTACTGTTAGGTTTAAACCTTTGCAATGACAATGATTTGAAAAAAATCACAATTTACTTAACAAATGAGTGCCCACTCAATAATTCTAAAAAATTATCTTATCCTTTTTAAAGGGGATTTTTTACTATTTAACACATTATTAATTTATTCAGGATGCTGATATTAAAAATTCAATTATGATAACTGTAACTATATTTTATTTATTGTAAGTATGATTACGTTAAATTTATAACGTTTTCTTTAGGTTAATCGTGTACAATATAAGTGAATGTTTAAATTAAAACTGCTTAGAAAACATAAATAAACAAACTTTAATTGTTATATTTTTGAAAATAAAAAATATATATTTAGTAGTAATGTTAAAAGAACAAAGACAAAACAACTAACGAAAATATATTTACTTTCTCCATTTGTTAAAAAACAAAACGTAAACCCATATTTTTGGCAACCATTTTGAAGTTTTTGGAGATGTTTGTGAAATTTATTAAAAGAGTAATTTAATTCGATCGGCTTACATTGCCGTTTGAAATTTTTCGAAATTTGATTCTTTTATGTGACAAAACTTACGAAACATAAAACAAATTGGAAATTGTTTTAAAAGAATCGTCTTATTCCGTCACTTGGTTAAACACAGATACAACGTAACCTTCCTAGACGAGTTGGCCAAACTTATTAGGAACGTGCCAGTTTTACCCCAACTGACGGAAAAACTATGAGCTACGCAATTGCATTTAATAGTACAAAACCAAACTATTTTTTCACAGTTTTTGTACAAATTTGTGCCCAAAATCTATTCACATAATACATATTAAAAATATTGCATAAAATACGAAATCTCTCATACGTGGGAATCTAAGCACATTCATAAGACTTTTTATATTTACAAAGTCTCTGAATATCTTGTATAGTAGTAATGCTAAACAGAGTCACTAATAACGACCAGAAAGTGTATATCAGTAATCTGTTTTTTTGATATTACACTGCATCTAAATACTTGAGCTAACTTTTATGTTTTCGTTTCAGTTTTACAAAGAATAGCAGAGAGGAAAAAGAGGTCCTCAGATGTTGACAAATCTATACTGGACGTAAGTATTACAATTCGTATAGGTTTAATTGACACATTTTGTAAACAGTTTATAATCTGCATACGTAAAATACGAGGTCCTGACTGTCTGATCGGTGAATATAAAAAATCAAGTAGTCCTGACTGACTGACGGATTGACTGACTGACTGACTGACTGCCTGATTTATAATCAACGTATAGCCAAAATTGTGATAGCTAGAGCATTAACATTTTCAGGGTACCTTAACATTAATATAGAAGTGCATTGTGAAAAGGTTTTGCAAGGGTTAAATGTGGTCAAATACCGGGTTCCACACCCAGCCCTATGACAGATAAAACAGCTGATTCGAATAAAAAACTTAGAAACAAAATTCTGGATGTGGCCTATACTGAACCAACACACGTTTGTTGAGTGCATTTGCATTCATTACCATAGCAACTAACTTACAAGATTTAGAATCAGTTAGCTATTTTTCAACTGTTTTTTAGGTTATGTTAACAAAATAAAAACAAACACAAGCTACAAATAAACCAAAAGGAATTACTGTATTATAATTCAAAACATCTGTTTATATTACAAATAAAACAGCTGATTTGGATCACAACCTTAAAAAACCTTCAGGTTATGCCTGTACTGAGCCAAGACACTTTTTTTTGAAATTATTTAGATTTATAACCATAACAACCAAATTAGCAAATTTATAATCATGTAGATATTATTCACATCCAAAAGTTTTTTCGGGTTAGTTAACACAAGACTTCTTTCCTGTCCCCATTTGAAAATTATGAAACATCATAGCATACAATAATTCTTTTGCATTTGCTTCGTCACGGGGGTTAGTGAGCGAAGCGAGCGAGAGGCGAGCCTTCTGCTAATAACATTATAATAAAATGTTTGTATAATCAATTGATTTGGTTTTATAAAAAGAAGTAAAATATAGTAAGACTAGAAGAAATACATATAAATTTAAGATGGAATATTAATTTATATTTTCTTTAATTTATTTAAATGTAAATACAACTGGTAGCTCTCATGATCACAATCATTAAGCCAGGTAGAAAGTAACAAGTAGTATAGAATTAACAAAAAGAGTTGAACATATTATGAAACCGTAAATTATGAAATATTTGATATGATATTTTAACACTACCGTGAAATAAATGGCACTATAGCTATGAAATAATTTTAAAATAAGTAGAACGAATTTCCAAAATGAAGTTTATATGTTTAAAAGGTTTCAACCGAAAATTTGGGAAATTGGTCACGAATTATATTTGGGAAATTAGAGTACGAAATAAATTAGTAGAATTTGTTTGCTCCTCAGCCTCCATTTCCGGGTCAGGCGATGATTCGTTCCGATCGACATTGAGGGAATAATCTCCTGTTTATTTGTTTAAATAAAATCCCACAAAAGTGTTATTCTAGTAAAAGAGTTATTCTACTTCTGTTCAAAAAAATGGTTTCCAGTTGTTATATTTTTTGGCTTAACTCAGAAGATTAACAAGTGAACCAAATTTGGAACAAATCGGATGTAAAATTCGGAAGTTGGAGTGCGAACACATACACACAGTTATATATACACATAAATACACAATTTTTTATTATACGAAAAATGATTTCTGGAGAACATGATTGGTGCTCGTCGACCACTCCCAAAGTTAGCTCTCATCCATAAGAGTAACTCAATAGCTCATCTTTCGTAAGAATTCTCTGATTAATGCATCACTCAAACATTGCTATAAATTATTTGCTATTAGAGAAAAAACAAACACACAAGGATACAACTCATTCTACTGAGGCGTTTTAGTACTCTATAATGAAGCCAACCTCAATCAATTTATATGTAAAAAGTATACGAACCAAAGTAGTTTGGTTAACAAGGGAAAATATAAATCTTGGATCTTTTTATCTGTTGTAGTCAAAAGTGAAGAGGGAAGATGAAGATCTCCTAGAGTTAATGGTGCGCATAGCCGAGACACCGGAGGAGTGGGAGAGAATTCAACATGTTTTACGTAAGTAACAGTTCTTGGTGTGGTTTTCAGGGTTTACTATTTTGTCTCATTATTTTTTAATTATTATTAGAGGGTTGCGTGACTTGCCCCCAGGACCCACTGCACCTAAACCATGAGGTCTGTGCCCCATGTCTAGGCAGCAGTTCACATCAAACCCGCTCTTTTTGCGAAACTAAGGAGTCCATGTATAACTGGTGGCAGGGTATCTTTGTCCCAGATATTTCTGCCTCATTAATGCGAGTTCATCACATACGCATAAAACATGGAAAGAAGTTTAATAATTCTCTCCACGCCTTCGACATAATGGGTTCTTCTCCAGCCCCATCAGGTGGAGGTGCCTCTTCAGAGAGTTGTGTCCCGTCAGTAGACCGACCAACAACCTCACTTCCGGATTGCCAAGACCCAGCAGTGTTCTGCTTAAATGTCCATCCAGGCCATCAATGAAATCGTGCGCCTGTCTCTGACCTCTTACCGCCTCTCTCCATCTGAGCAAGTGTTCTGATTGATCATTTTTTCTTATACTTTCTTGTCTACTATGGAAAACAATATTTTCCTACAGCTTCTTAAAACTACCATCGTCAAGTACAGATACCAGCGCGAATGCTGGCACTTGAGCAAACCGCTACTAACCTGACTAAAAACATCAGTACCTGGTACATCTCTATTTCATACGTTCACTGCTAAGAACGCACATGTGAGCTTGACACTGAATACTATGAGAAGCGGCCGACGCACAGTGCATTGCATGCTTTGCACGGCAACCCATGTATTGGGAGTACTTTCAATACACAGTGCATTGAGTGCTTCGCACGCCAACCCCCGTATTGTTAGTATTTTCAAATTCCAAATGGATTGCGTGCCTCGTACGCCAACCAAAGTATTGGGAGAATTTTCAATACACAGAGCATGGTTTGCGAAGCCTAATAATAATCTTTAAAATATTAGTAATTATTATCTAGAAAGGTTCAAAAATAAAAAATTAAAGTACAGGACCTTTAAATAAAATAAAAGTAGTATTGAGTAGCTGAACATTACTGCCAATGTAGCAATCAAAATATCCCACGGTTGTATACACTATGGTGTCCACTGCAGCCCTCATACGAAACTAAGAATTGTAAACAGCAGACTTTGTGTATTGAACTTCAGTAGAAAGGTACTGAGTAGCTGAACAGTGTTGCCAATCTAGAAATCAAAATATCCCACGGTTTTATACACTGAGGTGACCACAGTAGCCAGCATGCGAAACTAAGAATTGTAAACAGCAGACTTTGTGTATTGAACTTCAGTAGAAAGGTACTGAGTAGCTGAACAGTGTTGCCAATTTAGAAATCAAAATATCCCACGGTTTTATACACTGAGGTGACCACAGTAGCCAGCATGCGAAACTAAGAATTCGTGTAGTGAACTTCAGTAGAAAGGTCAAGCTGAACATTGCTGCCAACCTACGTATCCAAATATCCCACGGTTTTATACACTATGGTGAACAGTAAAACAGTAAAAGATGAAATAATAAGTGCGATGTGTTTCTTTGTGTGTTTGGAAAGTGGATGTTTAATTGTTCTGCCTTAATGAAATATTTTGTTATACTATCGATTTACCCGATATATGGAAATAAAAATCAACGAATTAAATTGAACTTCGGAAGTGTAAAAAGCTATTTTATAAATTGAGTTAAGGTCCCTAAAGAGAGAACAGAAGTTGTACACTTCAATAAAAATACTCTGAATTTAACTCCATGTCTTTGGAGACTTGGTTAACGACTTGCCCGCAAACATAAATAAGTTTGTTTTCGAAACATTGTTGCAAAAGTAAAACATTTTCTCCCAGAGGTTGTATTCAGCTGCTAATAAAACTTCAAGTACAAACAATGTGCTAAATATATACTGCAACTAATATATGTTTATAAATTATATATTCGAAATTTAATAACCTACAAAACAAATGATTTATAAAATTTTTTAAATTTGATTTACTTATTAATTATTTAATAGTTGCGTTGTTTAAATATCAAACAAATCCATGAGTTAAAATTCATCACAAAGATCTTTGTACATATGTGGTGAAGATTAATAAACGGTCAACGTTTTGACATAATATAACGATAACTTTTTAGACAAAAACTAGAAAAATAAACGGTACCAGAAACTTGCATATACTTTTTCACAAACATATTTAAATTACTAAACAGATGAGCTAAGGACGCACATGTGAGCTTGACACTGAACACTATGAGAAGCGGCCGACGCACAGTGCTTACACGCCAACCCCTGTATTGGGACGATTTTCAATACACAGTGCATTACGTGCTTCGCACGCCAACCCACATATTGTGAGTATTTTCAATGCACAATGCATTGCGTGCTTCGCACGCCAACTCCCGTAACCGCAACTGTGACTTCATAATAATTGTATTAAAGTAGGAGAGGGGGTAGTACAAAAGTAGGAGTGTAAGTAATACAAATTACTATTATTAGTTAAAGAGGGAACTATTCAATCGATTTCGAACAAATTTGTAAACATGTCAATTAGGCCTATTTATAGACGCACGAAAAAAAGGTTTTGACAAATTTTGATAAAACCCCTTTTCGGCCAAAAAACTACCAAAAATCTGATATTATTATTAGCTAAACGATAATTTTTTGAAAGATGCAGTTTTTTGCATATGGTAGGGTACATTAAGGGCTACAAATAAGGCAAATTTTATCAACATCGTTAGAGCGGTTTTTTTATAAAAAAATAATAACTGTTTTTTTGTGGGTGTTTTGGCCAAAAAGATTGTAGTTTTTCTAAAATGTTCAAAATCTATTTTCGTGTATCCATACAGGCCTAATTGCGATCTTTGGTGCACATTGTTCTCTCTAGCTTTGTATACTTACAGACATACAGACAGACATTATGTAAAAAACACGTTTTTGGACTCAGGTTGTCCCAAAACGGATATTTCCACAAACATCTCAACATCAATTATGATATAGTGAGAAAGTAATAGCCTAAGCACCTAAATATAATGCAAATCAGTGAAAACTTTAGAAATTAATTATTTGAAGAAAACAGAGATAAATATAGATAAATCATTAATTTTAATAAATTAATAGGTAAGGAATTATGTTGTATAATTTAGTAATTCTTACTGCTTTAAACGTCCTGTTTAAAGTAATTATGATAAGAAGCTAATTTTTTGTTTTAATTTGTAACCTTATGTAAATTTATTGTTTATTTTTCTGGGTTCGGTCAGCTTCGGTTTGTCAAATTTTAGCCAATGTAAATTAATTTTATGATGTTATTTTTGTTTTTCTATTTCATGTTTAATGTTTAGATTTACAGGTTTATATCCTCGGCGTATAATTTAATTGGTTGAAGTTTAGGTTGTTTATATCCATATTTTTTGTATTGGCTGTACATATTTGTTAAAAAAGAAAAAAAATGTAAAAGAAAAACAAACAAATAAATAAAGTGCATTCAATTATATTAAAAATTGTTGCCCTTAAATAATAATTTGATTTATACTTTCCAGGTCAAATAAGCGTTGAGGGAAACAAAGCCAAACCGACTGAAAACCAAAGCAACAGTACTGAAGCACCACCACCTAGGTCAATAACTTCAAACACGGCAGATAATAAGATGGATGGTAACGCTGAAAGCATTCCATTTCCCGAACGAAAAGTCCCGATATCTGTACAAAACCATGGCACTCCTGATGCCAGCAATAAATCCAACGATAAATTTCTAATAACGTCGAAAAGAAAAAAAGTTAAAACGGACAGTGGATGGCCGAACTTCAGCGAAATCATGCGTTCACGAAAGAAATGGAAACATTATCAAATTAAAAACGAAAAGGACGGTGTAAAATTGAAAACACAGGATGCGAAAGAAAACAATGTCGAATTTACGCACGGTACGCACAACCGCACCCAAGAATTTGGAGGGAACAATGCTGTCAGTTTTGTCGAAGAAATTAAACAAAATAGTACATCTAGTTCGTTACGGGCGAGTAAAAAACACAGAAAAGATTTAGAAAACAGCAAAGCACATAATTTGTCAAACACTTCGAGCGACGGTTTTAATCGGAGCAGTAGACCGAACTTTCAATATCATAGAGTTACATCAAACCCGAGAGATCAACACAAAAGCAATGCTATCCTTGCAATCAGTGTTGTGCGGAAGAACTCCGTCTTGCCTTCTACAGCCCCGACTGTCTTGTCTACACAGTCTAGTATTGAGAGTAAGGAGTCACAAGCTTTGCTGCCGTGGAGTCATGCGAGACATTTACACAAGCTTCAGGTATGTTAAACGTTATACTTGGAGACAGTTAAAATGCAAATGCTTCTAGAAACATAATTAATTAAATTCCTGTTCACTCTTTCATTGCTTCAACCTTTTCTTAGGATTCGGGTCTTTCAGTGAATTCACAATGTTTTTTTATAAACCATAAGTTAAATTACTATATTTATTCTTTTACATTTATTGGTGCCTCTACAAGATGAGCGGTCCTATTACTTATTATTATAATTTGAACATACGAGTACAAAGATGGACCTCTACAATTTTATCAATCAAAATTTAAAATATGTCCAACTAATTAAATCCCAAGACAGAGCACTCTAAGTGTCAGTATTAACAAACGCAATTGTACAAATTAGCTGGCTTCCCTTAATGTAATCTTAGTGAAGGGTTATGTAATCTGTTTGCTCACCTTGCTGACGTGTCCTTCCAAGGTAAAGATCTCCGCGAAGCTTATCGACGGCCGAACGGACAGAGCTTCCGCTGTAGGTTCAACCACCTCCCAAAAATCACTAACCCCTCGCTAAGCAGAGCATCCGGCCGTTACCTTGTATCTCTTATAATCAACTGGATACTTTTCTAGTTCAGAGGGAGTCTACATAACTTGTCTAATTACTGAACTGGATGTCTGACTAGGATTCACCTATGTCGGCTATTGCAAAGCTTTTTGATATATTTCACAATATATCCTTCTGTTCATTGTCTTGCGACTGAGAAGAATTATACTGAATTCCTAATAGTTATTTAAATTTTATAAATATTACAAAAACTCCTGAACTTTTGTGTATCGCTAATCATGGAGTGGTAACATTTGTTCGAATCCCAATGGTGGTAAAGTTGTTATAAACGCACGACCCAGAGGGGGCTGGTGAATTATTAGCTGGGGTGTTCAAACCTACCGGGTGGTCTGGGGTAGGAATACACATAAGGACAATGTGGGGGGGGTAGACAATTTACTACTTTTATGCCTCTTTTTATTCAATTTGGATGTTTTAAGACATCACTGTTAAGCGTGTAATGGGACAGAATCTGGTTATAGATTGTATGATAGGGTGTATGGAAGTTTATTATACACGAACAATTGAGAACAATGTTATCTTAAATGTTAGTATACTATAGTTAGGAGATTTGATTTTTTAAGTTCATGTTACATCAATAATGAAGTAAAATAATGCTTTAAGCACACTTTACTTCAAGATTCAAACAAGAAAATTTACAGCTTAGGAAAGATGTAACTGTGTTTAATCTAAAAACTTTCAACGATGCAATACTAAACTTCAATACTATTTATTATTCCCAAACTAACACAAACTTAGTCCTTAAACTTCATAAAACTTAATACAATATACCTGGCATAACCTATAAATCAAGGAGGAAAACAAACACACAAATCGCCAAGGCTCCTACACTCCGGTAGTTCGGCTATCTTCGGGTGGAGTCGGGAGTCGCTGAACCTAGAATAGCACCAGCGACCAAGGAATACTATAGACTGGCAAAGCCCATGCACAACGCATTACGGGAGTTGAATCCGACCACGCCCACTCTTAGGTGAAAACCCCGGATTCTCTGTCCGCGACCGGTACACATTTTAATTCGCCGCGTTTCATTAACACCATTTAAACACACACTTAGTGTTGAGATAAAATTCTGAAATTTTAAAATATTGCTTAAAACACCATGACCGTGCTGACGGTATCAATCAAAAATAGAAAAATATATTTTATGTAGTGGGAAAAAATATAAAACACTGAAAGTCAACGTTGTGTTTAGATGACATGAAATTTAGTAATAGCGAGAAAGTTTTGTATTGTTTGGGCAGGTGATTTGTCAAAGCGTAAAAGTTGTTGGAAATCAACCAAAAAAGAAAAAAATATTCTTTACATTTCTTTGTAAAATGCTTAGTTTAGCCTGTAGGCTGTGGTATAGTGACGAGTTGGTTTGATTGTTTTGTGAACCGGCGCGCTGACAACACCATCGCTAATCTACTGTATCTACAAGTCTTGTCATTAATTTGTAGTGCTATTGCTTGTTCTATCACTATATTGTACCATCCATTCATGGTCCGAGTAATTATAATTTAATACAAATGGTTAATATATTAAAATTTTATAATAAGAACAATATCAATAAGGAAACTGAATGAGTTATACGGTTTTGAAAGAAAACAACATTTTATTCAAAATTATAACTATAAGACAATTATTGGCCTAGAATAGAAAATAAAAACCACAATATCCATCTTAAATCGTAATGTTGCTAACTTTATTCACAAAAATTTTCGCTAAATACACAAAATTGCGAATTTAGAAGAAATTAAAGAAAATTTAAAATGTAATTCCAATCAAACTAATAATTTATAATCTTACTAATTATTTACTGAAATACTATAAAAACTAAAGTGCAAACCTATAAAAACCTTTTTTCCTTAATTTGTTCACTTAACAAACCCACAATCTGCATCTTAAATAACAACGTTGCTAACTGTTCTGTACTTACAATAACGCTGACGCTTGGAAGTAGCGGAGTCAGACGTTTTCATCCCCACCACTCATAGGTGAATCGGCTTCAAGCCTTGCGCGACATTGCCAGTAAATAGTATTTCTTGGTCGCTGACTAGCACCGACATGACGCTTTTTTAGAGAATGTTAATGTTAAGAATTAGGCCCTTTTTTTCGGGTTCAAACAAGTTAAAACAATAAGGGATATTATCAATAATAATAAATCAGTGGTTCAGTGGTTAACACTTCTACTAACATTCATTTATTTACACGCCTTCGCAACTGTGAAAACGTGCAATCTCTGGCATTAGCCTACATTTATGCTACGTACATTTCCTTTACTAGATATTACGTTCGTAAGACTGAATTGAGACGCCGGTAAACATAGCTACTGTATTTACTTCTATTAAACTTTAACTCCAAACTCAATGCGATTCTATTTATTGGACTTAAACACTCTGTTTACTCACTCAGATCTCGTTCTTCTGTGGTAAGGGTTTCGTCCGTTGATCTTTGTCGAAGATCCCAAATCCCGTAAAATCATTAACGTATGATCGTCTCGTCTTACGCTGCTCAACTGTCGGCCTCTCTCGTAGCAAAACTGGCCTAACGCAGCCTCTTAACTCACTGGTCACCCGACCAGCGTCCACTGACTGATGGCCCAACTTCCCCAGCAAACTGCCCAAACTTATAGATTAGGATTATTCTTATATAATCCATCTAGTTTCCGTGTTGACATCCCTCGCTAGACCATCGCTACTTTCGTAGCAGTTCATTGTTCCGCGTTACACGATCTCTTACGCAACCCAACATATTTATATACAAACTGTTATCTCTAGCAACTAATACAACTAACCCAAATAACTAAAATATATCTTCGACCCAATACCCAACCTACTCATGCTCATAACAATCCGTGATTTTGTATTTTTTTTAAAGCCAAATAATGATAAAAAAATTTATAAATAAAAAAGATATCTACAATCACAAAAAGGTAAAAACTTTTAGTTTACAAACTCTACTGAAACTAGTTAGCAATAACGATAAAATGCCTAAACATTTACAACAATGGCATTTGTTTACTACTTGTCAATCAAAACTACTATAAATACACAAACCTGAACTTTTTTAGTAAATATAGTATTTATACACTTCACTGATGCCGGGAAACCAATATTTAACCATCTTCAACACGTACAACATTAAAAACTTAAATATATTTAATATTGTTTCAGTCCGTTATACGCTCGGCTAATTAATTAGATACCAATGAGATTCTGACCAGCAGTCAGCTGTTTAGTAGTACACAGGTTTCAAATAGAGATTTATACACACCTTATTTATTTAGTACAATAACCTATTGTTCCATTTGGCAACGTTGATTAAATTCCATTTTAAATACGCAGTTATACTTAGTTTCTATTGTTCGATGTTATTGTTTTCGTAATTTACGTTTTGGTACATTATTTTCAAATTTTCTTGCTTTGGGGATACTTTTGGGGTTAATATAGTTTAGTTTATTTAATTCTTAAGTGTTTGGTGTATATGAAGTGATTTATTTTGTTATAATTACGTGAAATATTGCGGAAAAGTCGAAACTTAATCTATATAATTTCAAGTTTTATTTCTTTCATAACTCCTACAAATATTATTTCCCGGGAAAATTTTTGTTGTTTTTACAATCAGTTAGATGTGTTCTATCATATCATATCAAATTCCCTTAAAAATCGATTGACAAGTTAAAGTAAATTTTTACCACAATAATTACTTGTTACAAGGCTGTAAGGAATTGCCTTCTCCATAAGGGGCCTGATACATAACAGAGAATAAAACTCTAATTAACACTACATAAAAGGTTATAAATCCTAACATGACATTTATGATAAAGGTAGGACAAAACGACGAGTACCTTTAAACGTTATCGATCACATTCAAACGATGGAGAAATCCTAACACTATATTAATGGTCACCCAGCACCGTCTGAATGCAATTTGGTAGTCAACACCTGTTACAGATAGTGCCAAGTAGCGTGAAGCGTCACTTGAGCATGCGCTGTAACGTCTTACCCTCTCCTACTCCACTGTGAGTCTTCAGTACAGTCACTACCAAAAAGTGTTGATATATAATCCACGACTACATAGCAGACATGAATTAGGTAGGGCAGGTGGCTCTGACTGTACTCCGCCGCGAGAGGGGAAATGTGGTGGGAGCCGGCGTAGGAGAGAACACTCCCTCTTCGCGCTCCATCCTAATTGGCGCTATCTGTACGAACATGTTTTAAATATTCACACTCTAATGCGGACGCTCGCTGAATTTCGACGCACAGATTTAATACATTATGTTGTGTGCTTTAAGGCTTAGATGGTAAAACGTTGATGTCTAAATGACTATGTCCGAAGTAATAGTAAAGAAAAAATGCGTAGCTTTCATAACCTCTTTTTTATTACAAGACGTTATTTTAGTTGGTTTCTAATGACATATTGTTCATGTCTTTGTAATTGTTTACTCCGATACTATTTATTTCGAAAACAAGGTTACATTTTCATTATAAAAGAAAACCCCATACAGTTTAAACAAAAACACCTAGGCGAGGCAATTTGCAACAACAATCTCCAAAACCCAGGAAATATGCGCACAAAGACGGATTGAGACGCTGTTTTTTGCATTCTCTTCGTTAGGTCATTTAAAAAGTTTGTCCATATTTGTTTTGAGGGAAACTATTGAAAATGAATTTGTGCATCGAAAAGTGCATTCTTTCAACTGCATATTTTAAAGTGATATGGAAAAAATTCACATCACCCACAAAAAACACCCGAACTATACGAAATTTTTCACCCGGGGGGTTTTCCGAATCGCGTAATCTGAATATCTTGTCCAAAGTAGGTCAGGGCGGCACTAGGAACGTCATCAATTGGAGTTCCCGTTTAACTTATTGATAAATCGAGAAAAACTCGTGCCCCGGGGGCTTTTCAGGTAGCTCGTCATGAATTTGCCATGGATTAACAAATAGATTGCAAGAAACCGCGTCTCAATCCGTCTTTGTGCCAAATTTCCTCGCTTAACCAATCAATTAGGGAATATAAGTTAAGCCAAGGCTTATATTATAACCTTTACTTAAAATGGCGGTTATTAGAATGGCCTCTTTGTAACTATTAGCGAATTTCCATAGAAGACTTCATATGCATGTATATTTAAGTACATTTTACGTCCAAATTTGGTAAACACGTTGGTTTTCCAAGTCGCTTGGACGAGTTCGTTAACCAAACAAATCGAAAAACCGAAAGCACCTTTTTTAAAGGGAGTAAACATTGTTTGAGATTTTTCGTACAGGAGTGAATCTTTTTGAAACAAATTACAATAGATTATTCCGCACGTTTTGTGTTTTACACGGCCATATATAGCTCGTCTTGTTCCCAGGTAATCGATAAAATACCATAAAAGTGATTCAAATCCACGTGATGAATTTTACATTAGAATGCCGATGCCTGGAATGCAAACTCGCCAAGCGAAGCATTCCTTAATCCGAGGAAGCAAAGTCGAGGTGAAAACTCGCAAAACGTGGTTTTCACTGCGAGCGGAACGAAGCTGCTCGTTAGCCGAGGCCGGAGGCAGGCAGCAATTCAGCCCCTTCTGTAGTAGACAAATTTCCCAAATACTTGGTTGAAACCCTAAAACATATATGAACTTAATTTTAAAAATTCCCTCAACTCATGTTAATGGTTCAGTTCCACGATTGAATTATTTTTCATTCTTAAGACTCCATTGTTTTTGTTTTCAAAGGATATACAAACTAAAAAGAGATAAAATTGCAAACATTTTTTATGAATCTGAACAAATTCCCGAAAGCGCAACACAATTGAGGTCAAGTCACAAAATAAATGAAAATTTAAAGCGAAATAACTTTAGCCGATTTACACATTTAAAGCAAAACGCAAATATTAAAAGGCGTGGTCCCTTCTTTATAAAAGAAGCATATTATATTCACATTTAATAAAAATTGTCTATGCATCGCTTTAAAATGACTACTAAAAACAAATATTGTAATCAATTTAATTTATGGCGATCGCTTAAAATGTTGAATGGTAAATATAAATTTAAAAAAATACTGAATCATGAAATATGAGAAAATGGTTTCCTTTTTGAACGACTTTTGAGACGGGATTCGAGCGCAGTTCAATTCATAAATTAGGTTACATACAATGGATAACTACTAGTTATCTGCAATAAACAGGAAAACATAACAAGTCATCCGTTTTAAAACGTTTAATGTCCAGGTTTGTATTTGTGATGAAATTTGAAAATTTTATTAAATTATTATTATATTTTAACTATCACGATGAAAAAAGTATAACTATACTAAACAGTTGTTTACAGAAAACAAGTAATGCATTTTTTTGTCTGTCACTAAAACTACAGAAATTAAATCCCTTCTGTTTGTTTTTAACTTAAAAGTAGTTCTTCGTCCAAAGTTGGACTTTATAAAAAGTTGGATTTCATAGAAACGAAGTTTAGTATTTTAGAATGAAAGTTTATATAGGGTGTCCCGTAAGTATTGACCAAAACTTCACGAGGTTATACTATAGGTAAAAACAAACAATTTTCACCATATAATGTATAGTCCTATCTTGCTTAGTTTTCTGTCTATCTGTCTGTATGTGTTTTTTAGAAAACAATTTCTATTTAAAAAATTGTTTGAGATATCAAGTTGAAACTTTTTACATGTAATGACCTTATTAT
>JAGFPH010001946.1:63485-104482 GCA_018207615.1 Philaenus spumarius
GATATTATTTTGAAACTTTTATCTAAGATGCACACTAATAAGGTCATCAAATGTAAAAAGTTTCAACTTGATATCTCAAACCATTTTTAAGATAGATTTTTTTTTTATAAAAAACACATACAGACAGATAGACAGAAAACAAAGCAAGATAGGACTATACATTATATGGTGAAAATTGTTTGTTTTTGCCTATAGTATAACCTCGTGAAGTTTTGGTCAATACTTACGGGACACCCTGTATATTAACGTTTTTATGTTTGTTTAAAAATCTCTCAGTTTTCCGGCAGAACTTAACGCTTATCCACTCTAATGAAGTTTCACTACTTTAAAAGAAAGCAGTAAACTTACGCCATTAATCATTTTGTTATGAAAACACTATTAAATGAATGCAAATTTGTTCCTGACGTCACAAAGTAACCTAGATAGTTTGCATTCATTGTACGGCCAAGTAGGGATCAATTAGCAAATTTCATCGTCAAATCGATCACTTCCGAGAAGAGACGGCCTGCACATAATAATCCGAACCACTGCTTCAACACTGACAATTATTTTCAGTAAAATATTTAAAATAAATTTAAAACTAAGTATTCACTATCATAGTTTATTGTCAAACTAAATCTTGTTCAGAGTACGTACTGTTAGCTCTCATAAAATATAATATAAGTAAGCTGTTACGACCTGCTTCGTTCGGGTCAAGTCTTTGCTAAACTAAGGACAGATTTAATTTCAATATCAATATACTTTGGAAAGCGTGAACGCCATGTTTTTCCTTCTGAAAATGTTATACCGTTAGGAATTTCTTCTAGCATCGTTCTTACTTTAAATTGCATTGGAACAATATAAAGTGTTAGCCAATAACGCAGTTAGGTGTGAGAAAAATTCGTACCACGAATATTTTAATTTCACAAAGATATAATACATTCACCGTATAACTTTAATAGGACACATTCAAGATACCAACAGAGAAACCAAGTGTTTTGTTTCTTAATGAAATAGAGTCCAGGATAAAATGATGACCTATAAAAAGTTTTTGCCGTATTCTATAGGCGCACCTCGGCGCTATGTTAGCTGGCGGGTGAATCGTGTTTTACCGTCACGCATTTTCTGAAACGCTCTATTGTGAAACGCTCTTTTGCTGGCGGGTGAATCGGATTTTACCGTCACGCATTTCGAAACGCTCTATTGTGAAACGCTCGTTTGCTGGCGGGTGAATCGGATTTTAGCGTCACGCATTTCTGAAACGCTCTTTTGTGAAACGCTCGTTTGCTGGCGGGTGAATCGGATTTTACCGTTTCGCATTTTCTGAAACGCTCTATTGTGAAATGCTCGTTTGCTGGCGGGTGAATCGGATTTTACCGTTTCGCATTTCTGAAACGCTCTATTGTAAAACGCTCTATCGTAAGACGCTCTATTTCGTCACGCATTTTCAGAAACGCTCTATTACGTGAGTTTGAAAAAAAGTTTTTGTCTTGCCGAAATTCGAACCAGCAGAGTCCAACACAATAGATTAGCGCCTTAGACCACGAACGCATTGCTGGATTAGCATATTTGAGTTGGGTATATAAGGATAACAGATTGTCCTACGTCATAGGCTTAACCCGTTAATGTCAACACAATGTGTTTAATTGGTAACACCTCTGAAACGGACATTGTGCTTCCTCATTTCGTAAGTTGTGTTAAAAAGTTTACACTTCTTCCGTATGGTTTTACAACTTACGTTTTTTTACAATACAAACTTGGTATTACCTGTATCCACTTTTACTCTTTCTTTTGTCTATCGTCATACAGTTTAATTTGATTACAATCGATCATTGTTTATTAGTAAAATAACACAATACGCAAGTAAGTAGAGACATAGGCTAGTTCTGCCAATTCAACAGTTGAAATATCTTAAGTTTGTTTTAACATTTTATAGCCTCCTTAGTACCATTTAAAGTTGTATGATCTAAAAGAAATCGTTATGGAAATATCAGCTGCTCAGAAGTTACTGTTTCTAGTATGTGTATTAGGCTGTGTCATGACTGGATGACGGACATACTATTAACTTGGAGCAAACACTAATAAAGACACAAATATGAAAATCTAAAGCTATATTCTTATGGTTTCATAAACGCACATTCATAAAAGATTTTTCCGAATTTGTATTTTAACGTGTAAAAGTAGTTAAAATTAATAAAACAGCTGTTCGGATCAAAAGTTTATCAACACATGTGTGTTCAATTTAATTACCATAGCAACCATCAGCTTCTTTAGGTTAGATTAACAAACTAAGAACAACACTAAACAAAAAATCAACGAACGATGCTTACTGCATTATAATTAAATTCAAACATCTGTTGTTGCAAATCTTCTATACAAATATTATAAACAGGTCAAATTTGTTTGTTTGTTTTTATGTATTGGAACTACTGAACCGATTGAAAAAATAGTTTTACTAAAAAAACGCTACCCTAACCGTTAGTAACATAGGCTATAATTCATTTAGATAAAAACATTTTTTATATTTCTATATTTGTAAATTTAGTCCGAAACAAGTCTCAGGTTATGCATAAACTGATGATCCAACACATGTATTTACATTTATTACCATAGCAACCAATTGAATAAAATAACATATAAAACAGCTGTTTCCAATATTTCCATTAACAGATGATTTCAAACTTTGAAGCATTTATTTGTGTTTCTAAATTTTGGGTTAGGTTTTTATTAAAGTGTAGACCTGAGCCTTGCTGGTTCTTTTGTACTTTATAACTGCTGTTATGAAGTGTACGAATAATTTGATTTGAACATTTAACATTATTTACCATCTTAGCTTTAGGGTTATTATTAGTCCTACACCTTTATTATAAATAAAACATAACATGATTATGTGTACAGAAGGTTCCAACAGAGTTGCACGCGGAACACGCAGGGGTATCCCCTAGTTATAAATCTTTCAAGTTAGAGCAAAAGGGCTTAAGTCAGAAATTGTTAACGATACAGGATAATCATTCAAAGTTTTGACAAACTCATGGCTTGCATTGAAGTATATATTATAATTTAAGAGAAGGGGCGAGATAGGCAATATGGTAGCACTTAACTCAAATGCTGTTTTGTTCTTAGTTCTTATTGACAATCCATGATAGGTGAGTGGTTAACGTAGAATCTTCCTGATCAGAAGATACTGGGTTCGAATCTCGGCTAGACCAGGTAACTTTCATATCTGTGGTTTAAGGTTAGGAGGGCGGAAGTAAAGCAAACCGTGGTTGGCTCGCTTCCAAGCTGACGGGATATGACTAGTTACCTGGTCTCCGGCTTGGGATGTTTTGCATATTTTTTTATAAGATTATAAATATATATGTGTATATATATTTATAAAAAAAACCCACAAAAATTTGTTTTTAATATAACTTCGACTTTTTTACCATTGAAGTATGACCGAATAACCATTTAAATCACAAAGAATATATATTTTATTTATACAATAACAATTCGTTAACAATTTCTGACTTAAGCCCTTTTGCCCTAACTTCAAAGAAATAAAATAGCTGATTTGGATCTATGTATTGGTCAACGCTCAGTCGTAGTTTTCGTGGAAATTTCAAAGTCTACAATAATCGGTTTGCATTCGATTAGTTATGGGTCACCGCTGGGGTTGGACCTAAACAGATAAAATAGACGATTTGAAACAAAATCTTAGCGAGAAAATTCTAGATGTGGCCCATATAATACTGAACAACAAACATTTATTGAACATTTTCATTCATTACCAAAGCAACCAACTTAAACAATTTAGGACCAGTTAATTATTTTTTACAACTACGTTTATTAGGCAAGGTTAACATAATAAAAACAATAACAAACAAAAAATAAACGAAAAAGACCTACTTTTTTACAATAGAAACATCTGTTGTTATATAGGCCTATTACAATTTTAGTTAAGGACTATATTAAACCAAAACATGGTGCTTGAGAGTATTTGCATGTATTACCATATCAACCAACTTGGCAAATCTAGAATCAGATAATACGTATTATTTTGCACAACCAACAAAGCCTTTAGTTTAGGTTAGGTTAACAAAATAAAAACAAACATAAAGGAAAAAATCTACGAAAAAGGATTATAACATCTGACAAACATATGTATTCAAACACCTGTTTTTTATAATTCATAAATAAACAGCTGATTCGAATTAAAACATTAACACAATTTTAGGCCTATACAGAACTAACACGAATCCTTGGAAACATTTACATTTATTACTATATCAGCCTGCTTGGCAAATTTATAATCGGTAGATATTTTATTAACAACCGACAGCGTAGTTTAGGTTTATTTCGCTCTATTGTGTAAAACATCCTGTCATTCGTACAAAAAACTCTGGCCTAACTGCGTTTGCGTCAGGATCTAGGAAACCGCAATATTTTTACTTCAATTAACATAGCTGCTTTTTGTTGATATTTTTGTATAAATTGATTCCTATTTTTAATCAGCAATATTCCTTTACAAAGCTTACATCTAGTATTGAGATGGAGAAACAATAAACTCAAAACAACCACCTTATAAAATAAAATTCAGTAAAGCATGTTTACTAGATTTAATTTTAAAACGAACTTACTTTTACTTAAGTGAAAATTATTTAAGCGCTCATTTGATCGTTCATTACCGTACTTGCATAATAAATGTTTTGGCATGCATTCACGAATAAAAGGATATGATTTGCAGGAGCAGCTAAAATCAATAGCCAACGTAAAATCAAGGCTACGCCACCATTGGCAGAATAAAGAACATCGACATCACCAATATCAATCTCACAGACATCATTTACAGGAGGGAAAAACCGATGTAAATGGGTTACATCACTGACAGTAAGTTTTTATAATGTAAGTGCACTTGCCTTGAAATATAGTTTCACTGTTTGTATACAGGTTGACACAGAACTCTGGGCTTAATACAATATTCACAGTGTTACTATTCGAATGCCCAAAAATACCTTGTTTTCCATAGTCAACACTTTTTTCGCTTATCAATTATCATCTCATAAATGGAATGATACACTAACTTGACATTATACAGAATTTTATAGCACAAAGAACAACCTTAAAAAAGGGATTTTTCCAATTATCCAATTAAAAATGGCGGCAGTTTAATGTTAAATATTTTGTTTTACCAAATATATTTTATTTCAGATAATTTTCAACCACTAAAGTATATAGACCCAAACTTTATAAACTATAGCTACTTTATAAAGTTTTAAAAGGTACACTTTGTCTTTAAAATCAAAATAGGTGTTGCATTTTTTCTGTACGTGAAAGGATAATTAATATAACACGGACAAAAACCTACATTTTCTTTTCAGTTCAAGTAAAAAATAACCAAGATTACTCTAAAACCAAAATATTTATTTGTTTTGCCCACAACTCGAATTTCCATTAAACTACAGAATAAACGCAATGAACGTTTTGTTTGCCATTTTAAGAAATTTCATTAGTACTTATTTTAATATTATTTGTTTTCAAGATATTTTATACATCAAACATTTTAAATGGCTGTCGTTTTGGTTAAAAAATTTAAAACAGAAATAATGTGTTATAGTTTTTCGTCCCTTCCACAGAAACTCGATGCAACATTTCAACTTAAACTATTAACGAGTTTTCAGTTGAAAATTTACAAGTAAAAGCAAGAGCACGACTGCTGTATGGAAAACAATATACTTTCAGACATTTTGTTATTAATATTTTGAATTTTCTTTGTTTCTGGTAACAATAACTAAAACTCTGTATAGTCCGATATGCAAGACAATATATTTTTCAACAATTTCTAATACTTTATGCAGTTTCTTATTTAACAATTAATTTACATCATTTATATAAAAATATGAATACCATTATTTATATTCTGGTTCTGTCACAGTTTTATATTTATAAAGTCATGTTTAGATTAGAAATGACAAGGGTTCATAAATTAAGCTGCAGCATTCGATTATGGTTCAGTGGTATTTTAATAATTTAATTACTTAATCTTTAAACTTCCAATTACAATTTTAACTTCATATATATTATTATTAACACATTAAATCAAAGTCCAATTACTTTTTATTATAATTTAAAGTAAAAAGATCAACCTCTAAAATTATATTAATCCTAATCATATTCAACTAATTAAATCTTAAGACAGTACAATTAGTCCCTAAGTAGCGCAATTATCAAACGGAATAATATATCCGTTAGTTCACTGCACCTCCAAATTATCACCCTAATTTAATGATTATATTTATAATCTATTTGCTCACCTTTCCGCCATGTAATTTCTGGATAAAGATCGCCTAAAAAGCACTAACCTATCGACGAGCAGAGCCTTCGGCCGTTACCGTGTTTCTCTAAACCCCTGGCCCTGTTTTTAGGTCTGAACTGTGCAGCCAACTAGGATTTTGCTTGTCTCAGATATTGCGACACTTCAAATCTTTTGCAATATTTCTTGTCTTGGGACTTCAGTTTTACATTGTTTCCTAATAATAATAATCATAATAGTAATAATTAAACTAATAACAATACTAAGCATTTGCTTAAGCAATTATTCCTAACAGGGAATTAATTTTGAAATACACTAAGCAAAGTATATTTACTAACCCAAAATTCATAATATTTAATCGTAACCAATAGGTTTAATACTTCAAAATACAGTAATTATCGTGTAAAATGTAAGAATTCTTTTAAAAAAAATACATAATAAAAATATGTTTTTATTTGATTTGCTTTAATTTATTTTTTTTTTTGTGTAACTACAGCTGAATTTAATTTACCCATAGCAAGAAATGTAAATAATTTAACAGAGTTTAGTCATTTTACTCTTTTTACATTTTGGGTATAGAGTCTATTTCCGATATATTTTTACAGTACAATCTACAATTTGTAAACATTTGTGGTAGCATTGGTTGATTTTTAGCGAATTTCCATTGGAAAGATGATTTATTGCTGTGGCTTTTATTGATGAGATCTAAGGTTGGGGAGTGGTCAATGAGCACTATTCATGTTACATAAAACACGTTTATGTACCATGAAAAAATGTTACATAAACGACACGTTTAGTGTCATTAAAAATGTTATCTATATATTTATGTCCGCATTTTACCTCCGATTTGCTCCAAATTTGATACACACCAATCAGACGAGTTTGTCTGCAAAAAAATCCAAGAACTGGAAGCACGTTGTTTGACCGGAAGTAACATTTGTTTGAGGTTTTTTCGTACCAAAATTGTAGGCTTTTCGGGTTATGTCTGAAAACATTATTATAATATTATATTATTTTGCAAATTTTTTACATGACCTTATATGAAGGGCTGAGAAGCCAAGGGGTACAGATCCCGGCGCAAATGCTGGCACTTGGACTGTGGGCTACTAACCATACTAAAAACATTAGTATTCTCGGCGCGGGTAGATAAACCAGTTTCATGTTCCAATTTTATGCGATTATCTCTAGAAAAACGAATATAATTTCATTAAATTTAAAATTAATTTTGTAACCCTTTCAAGGTTCAGGTGACACCACCAGTTCTTCGAAAGAATGAATCACATTAGAAAGCGGCGTGGGAAAATGTTTTTTGTCTCCACTTACGCCCTTTCCCCACACCCCTCGCCCGTCACGCCAGGGCAAGGTCAAGTGCCAGCATTCACGCCGATATCTGTACAAGTGTAGTGAAGTTAGTTTTCAGAAAACTCATTTTAAATTTAAACTGTTATAATCAAATCCAGGTAAAACCATGATCACTAAAACTAGTATATTTTTATTGCTAGGTTATAGACTAAAATAATGACAAAGATTAATTAGATTTTCATCCTTTTATTCTGTGTTATCAGCCAATATTTGATAAAAGTTGTCACTTTTTTTAAACCCCTAGGCTGTTAAAATGTTAATTGCTTAGGACGCGCATGTGAGCTTGACACTGAACACAATGAGAAGCGGAAGACGGACAGTGCTCGCACACCAACCCCCATATTGGGAGTATTTTCAATACACAATGAATTGCGTGCTTCGCACGCCAATTATAAGCCTATGTGCTATGGACGCCAACAACCGTATTGGGAGTATTTTCAATGCACAAAGCATTGCGCCAACCCGCATATTGGGAGTATTTTCAATAAACAATGTATTGCGTGTATCGCACGCCAACCCCCGTATTGGGAGAGTTTTCAATACACAGAGCGTTGCGTGCTTCGCTCGTCAATTTTGAGCGTATGTGATATGAACGCAAATTGCGTAAGCTTTAAAATATTAGTGATTATTACGTAGAAAGGTTCAAAAATAAAAAATACAGTAATTTCTACACATTTATGCCATAAATATAAAAAAATAAAAGTTCAGCTCCTACCACAGGAAATACGAAATTTGCGTAGTAGTGAACGTGTTAACAGGAATTAAAAGTTATGTAATAAAACATAGGTTACAAGTAAATTACCGATGTAAAGTAAAGTGACTTGCATCAGATGTATCTCTTGACTTCTAAGCTAAACAGTTCTTCTACGAAGTAGTTTTTTTTCACCACTAGATCTCAGCACATGATAGACTTACAGTTATATGCCTTGGCCAGTAACATTTTAAAGTGTTGAAGAGCCAGTTTCTGCACTTAACTCCATTACTCAAAAAATGTCACTTGTACCCTTTGGCTTCTCAGCCCTTCATATGATTAATTCAAATCTATCTTAACATGAATACTAAATTGATCAAATCCTCGATGGGGATTTTACCGTGTTGGCAACTTCTGACCCGATGTAAACTCTCAAAGATAATTTTTCAACGAGAGAGAAATGAAACAGCACGTGGAGCCTGAGTTAAAAATAAATTCTACTTATATATTTCATACACGCAGGCAGCTTCGTGAGTAGATAAATTTCCCAAATAGTCGGTTCACACCAAAACGTATGAACTTAATTTCCGAAATTCGATCAACTCACGTCAGCGGTTCAACTACGTAATCGAATTATTAAAGTTTTTTTGGGTTAGCGTGTAAAGTTGCAGTAGCTTTTTAAAAAACGTTTTCTCTGTGAGCAGTAAACATTTGCAGGAGCTCAATTTAGTATTAATTTGTGACATTAAGTGAACAACCTTTAAATATCTAGTATAACAATATAAAATTATAAATATTTTGCAATCAAACGAAATATCAATTATTAGAAATAACAGACAATTTTGGTAACATTAGACTATCGTATTTTATTACACAAATTGTTAATTCAATAATCACAAATTGTATTTGATATCATATAATATGCCCACCAAATTTTTAATATAATTTGTTGGCTTTTGTTAGCAATGTGAATTTGCTCGCCATATTTTATTCAAGTGATGTAAATTGTAAAGTGTACATATTTAAACCTAACTAAATTTAAAACAGACGTATACCACTGTTAGCTCATTTTGTTGTTTTAAACATTTAACTTTATAATAGAGTACAAGGTAATGGTATTATTGATAGGTAATCACGTTATTAGAATAACGGTGTAAAATATGAAAAACTCTTCAGGTGGTAAACAATTTATATATAAATTTGTAAGTTTTATTTGTTCTAATATCATAAGTAAACAAAATATACCATGTTTAATGTATTCTCTTCGATTTTAAATCTTTTGTCATGAATTATTTACTATATACTTGCTGTTTTTCAGGTTGGCAAAAGAAGAAAAATAATCGATCTTTGGTTCCGAGCACAGTAGTAATTCACATATCACAAAAATATAACTTTATTTTGATTAGTAGTAAATTGTTTTTACCAAAACCATGAAAATTAATTTCACCCTTACAGGCTAAACTGCATGATGTATTGACAATATTAAAATATTTGCAAATCTGACATAAAATATTTTTTAAATAAACATGTAAAGGTTAATTAATTATATTGTAATTTTGTTGAAGTTGACACAAGAAAAACTTTTTGGAAAACTTTGCATTTATAAACTATTTCGGTTCTCAATTTTGTAACTTTCAATAAAACTATAAACCATCCTTGAGGGAGTAATTAATTAAATGTAAGACATCTGGACTTGGAATACGTTAAAAAAATACGATTTATATTAGGCCTATCAACTCAGACTATAAACTTTGTTAATTTTATTTATTAAGATGTTCTTATACGAAACTGACAAACGTAAAAAAATAACTTGACCTAATACAGAAAAAAAACACACAATTATTAGTTAGCTCTGCAAAATTTATTGAGTTGAGGTAAAAGTCGATAAATTATATAGAATTAACTACAAATTTTATGTTTGTATTTTCCATTAAAATGAAGTTCTATCGGGTACCTTCGGTTTATCGTTAGCCTAATAACCTGAAAGCAACGCAGCACAAACACTGATCTATACAGCAATATTTAGTCCGTTTTATTTTTGTATTTTACCCAATTTTTGATTTACAGTTACATCCAATGTAAAATGCAGAATGTGTGTGTGACGTAAGAACTTGACATTTTATAGTGATTCATGAACATAACAAATTTAATTGTTTGAAAGAACAATTAAAATTTAATGTTCATATAACATTTTTACTTTATGGTTATTTTTTTTAAATTTCTCATATCAGTTAATAACAGAAAGTTTTCACAATCCTTTTTTACTTTGACAATAGTTAAAAATAATAAACAAATTTTTAATAACTAAAATTAAAAAAGAAAGAAAGAAGAACATAAACTATGCAAACAATGAAGTAGTTTGCGTGGTTTATTTGTCTTCTTTTTTCTATTTAGTTTATCCTAAATTGTACGTAGAAGTTTTGAATTTCATTACTACACAGATTAGATTTAAAGTGGTTTAGATTTAGTTTCAATTTAATCAGATTGAATTTGTTTTTTAAATAAAAAGTTTGACAAGACGCGCTAGCTACTTTCATAAATCTAAGGCGACTTAAACATTTAGTTTTCTTAACTTCAGACTATTATTTGTTTCTCTGTATTAATTTTTTGGATGTTTTAAGGCAGGAAGCAAAGAAACCTTTGTAACTTGACCCAAAGATATTAAACCATTTGGTCTAGGTTTGAACCGAAACCGTTCTGTTGTACAAACTATGTAGCTTTTCTATGTAGCTACACACAATTAGGTTTTCTTTTAGAAATTAAATTCTTAAATATACTTGCTGATACACTAGCTGGTGCAGTGTGAGTTGGTTGAAATAATAAGTTACTCAAATATTTAAATTTGCTAAAAAATACACGATTTTACTTTTAATGTTACTTTTAACTTTAATGTCTATTCATAGAAATAAACTATTTTGTGTTAGTACTATTTTTTAAAATTATGTAACACAGCGAAACCCAAAGAAAAACAACTGAGTTTGTTTAATTTATTAGTTTATATTTATGTTTGTATAAATGTTAATTTTTTTAGTAGGTGTAAATAAACGCATAACATGTGCAATAACTAAGGTGGTAAAGAAGATAAATGTGCAGTAATTGTAAATACAAAAATGTGTATAGGATTAAATTGTAATCAGTGTGAGTTGTGTTTATATTGAAGAGAGTAATTTTGTAATGAACTGTAACAATATAGATCGTGTATATTAAAAACTTGTTATAGATGTTTTCAATTTACTTTCCATTTATTTAGCGTTAATAACGAAACGGAGTACAAACACATTTATAATATTGGCTGCACGTGTTTTGGTCGCACGTGTTAAAAAACAAGTGTTTAAAAGCTCTTCAGATAATTATTTCCAACTATGGAAGTTCAGTTGATACTTTGATTATCTACGAATGCGAGTGATTACCTGTGGGCTCACATCAAAAGTTGTTTGGTAGAATTACTCTGGAAAAGCCTAAAAATACTAAATATATAAAATACTTCGATCGTTGTACCAGGCTTTTCAGAGACGACCCTGTAAATGGCTTTATGTAAGTATGGATCTTGGCACACGACGAATTTATCTTTCAAATTCCCCTCAAAAGAGTGATTAAAAAACCTCAATTCAAGTAGGAACTGATTACACGCTGCCCAAAGGTAATCGAGATCGATAAAATGTTAAATTTGATGACTCTTTGGACTACTAGCTTCGAAGTGAAATGAGCGATATTATTAATTATTCGTGTTTAGATAATTGTTTAGAAGTAGAATTTTATTGGTACGGTGCAACACTTGAAATCAAATCGCATAGTTGCATTTTATAGAGAGCCAACGACCGAGCTAGACGAGTAAAGTTGAGTGGGCACGTGTATGTATACAATTTAAATAAAAGATATTATCCCTTTCAAAAGATATGTAGATATATGTCCTTAGTGGGATTAATGCAAATAAATGTCTTTGTCACTCTCTCACTGATAAATAATTAGAATCAAGCCAGTTGTCTTTGATAAGAAATCACCATACGTAATACTACATAACTGTGGCTCTTTCCAAACACCCTACATAATTTTATCTCCCTCTCTCCAAAAGAAACGCTACATTCCTCGCAACCAAATTTACTTTGGCCCTATCGTCTCCAAAGAGTTTTACAGTCCACATTCTATGTTTGAAAAGAACAATACAGAGTTAATCAAACGTCTAGACAAACAGATCGGTAATTAAAAAGGATATCTTTGATTACTGCTATTTGGATGTAGATATTTAGGTACCGAATTTAAGAGGATCCTCCAAGAGTGTAGCGTCGACCATTTAGAGGCCGTAACGAAAACTAGCGCACGCAACTTCGAAGTTGGACGTAATTTCTTAGAACCAAACACGAAATGGATTGTTTATAAAAAAAAGTTTAAAGCTCTGTATAGACCTTCAGTCGGTTGACGCATTGCAATGGTTGACATGGAAGAAGAAAGACCAAAGGTGAGTCCGCATGCTGTTGAGGTCGTAAAGTCAAATTTCAAGCTATAAAAGGCAACGATAAAAAAGTTTTTAAATTCTATGGCTGCCCAATTTTTTTAATCGTAATTATAATAACATTACGTATATAAAAAAACAGTATATTAAAATTAGTAGGATACTTCATATGGTCAAGAAAATCTATTTTGTTTTTATTTTCACTCAGTTAATCATTAGCTTAAGGAGATTCCCTACTGAAAATTAAGAACCTTTTTTTCTTATGAACTAATTTTTATTATATTTATTGGAACCTGAAAAATGTTGTGCGTTTATTGGAAAAAAAACCTTTTTTACATACCTTTTTGTGTTTTTTGATTTTTTTAGGTTACAAAACATTGTTTTAATGTTTTACAAGTTTTTCCCTTTAAATTAGATAAAAAGTGATAATGTTTTGGGTATAGTCATATTCTTACCACTAAAAGTTGTGTTGTTATGACTTTACGAAAAAAATAAACATTTGTGATTAATGTTAAAATCTGAAGAAAAAAAATTTCGTCATTTTTGGCCGCCTTTTTTAATCGGTTTAATATATGGATGTGCAATTTTCCCCGTTGGTTTTCTCTTGAAATTTTACATCGAAATAATCTATCACATGACCACATTCCCATTAAAAATAGCAAAGTTACAGTCAAAATAGCGGATCCAAAATGGCGAATAATTTTTTTGAAATCTTAATAAAATAGTATTTTTACATAGAGTAGGTTCCTCAATCACATCTACCTTCAAATTTTCTTTATATACGAAATATTAAACCAGTGCGGGACTTTTTGTACACCCCGAATGTACTACATACTACTAAATAAACAAACAACTTATGTCCATTTGAAATATTAGCTTGCACTATTGGAATATAACAGCTGTAGGAGAAGAGGCGAGATAGTAAACATGTACCTCTAATTTTAAATTATAAACCACTCGCGAGTGTAAATTATACAGATTCAGTCTTAGTAAAAACCTATTAAACTTGTTATAACCACTCCCAGATGGTGCTGAAGTAGTTTTTACTTGTAGGTCTACATGTAGAAATTGTATAGATAGTAAAGTAACAAAAGTGTTGGAAATTTATCACATCTTTTAAGGGCGGCATTAGCCGAGTCGACACCGTGGAATCTTACTGATCAGAACATACCTGCTTCGAATCTCGGCTAGAGACCAGTACTGTGGTTTGAGGGTAGGAGGGCGGAAGTAAAGCAAACTGTGGTTGGCTCGCATTAAAACTGACGGGATATATCTACTAGACATCGTCTAGTTACCTGATCTCCGGCTTGGAATGTTTTTTATATTTTAATAACGTTGCGCAACCCTTGAAATAACAAAAAATACTTTGAGCAGCACAAGAAATGACCAAGGAGGCCAGAGTGAAGAAAAGGAGAAGAAAAAAATGAAGATTCTTACTGCCCAGGAGGGGTTTAGCTCGTTAAAGTAAAATTACTGTGCCTTTTTTTCTAATACAGTACAGTAAAGTTTTTTCCACTTTCCGCTTAGTTTGGAATACTTGTGCTACAGACTTGACATTTTTACTCAAGGTATAATATTGATATAGGATAGTAAAACTCTGTTTATAAACACATGCATTTACAAATATTCATAAAACATTATGTTTTCAATTTCTAACATTTCAGATTAATTATAGTTCAGTGTAGTCCTTACGAACCAATGAAAAAAAGGTATACAAATTTAACTTCTTATGTAAAGTAGTGTCTGAAATAATTAATTACCAACACTGGCAATTTAACATGGGCGTTATACAAGTGTTCAAACTCACCTTAAAGTCTAAGGAAACATTTCTGTTCCTAGTCATGTATTTATTGTAAGTAAAAGTAGTTTTAAACGTTTCGTGATATCATTCTGTTATAAAGAAAGAATTTCATTTGTTGTTTATTTGTAGTGAAACTCAAGCAGACATAAATTAGGAAATACAAATTTCTTTGATAAGGAAGTATAGTTTAATTTAATTTATGTTGTTATTGTTTCATTTTTATTAATAAAATAAAAATTTTGTTTGTAATTTCATTAGACTAAAATACTTTTGTTATTCACGCAAGAAAATCTTAATTATCTTTTTTTTATAATCTGTTATATTATAAAAATGCAATTTAAGAAATATATACTCTATACATGTCTACAGATTACTTTCATGATACTGTTTTAAGTACTAATTGTTTTGATTGTCAAATTCAAATTAGGCAAAGTGAGTTGCTATAAATCAATTAAAATATATAAATTTGCACAATCTTGCTTAAATAAAACCAAGCAGGGTGGTAGAAATAAAACAATTTAAAAATAATAAACACAACTGTTAAATACCGCTTTTCTAATTTTATATTTAGCAATACATTATTATTTACATTTGAGACTTCACTATTGAAACTAACATTTATTTTTCATTTCTTACATACATTTACTGCTTCCTATCTTAAATTTGTTACTTTACCTTTTTCACATTACCATTAATATCAAACAGCTGTTATTAAAGAACTTCTTTAGGAATGTTTCTCAATATTTCCAACCATTCATCTTTTACCGATTGATAAATAAAAAGCCTTTGTATTACGGCAATTGCGAATGTAATCATAGTTAAATAGGTTTTGTTTCTCAAAGATCGGACACATTGCTTTGAACTATTTCGCTTTCAAAATTTGACTAATGTATGAATTGGGCCTACAATATAAAAATGACCCTGAATAGCTCAACTAACATGTTCTATAGAAACTTGTATTTTGCATTTTTACTCGTTAAACCTGTACTTTAAGGATTTATAAACAATTTATTTATTTAGAACCAAATCTACAGTATGCAGGTTGATTAACTACTGCAATTCATTTCCCATCCTATTAAATATATATTTTAGAAGAAAAAAATATAAACCCTGAATTTCATCTATGTCTATTTTTCAATAGTACTTAATTGAAGTTATTGAATTTACTATCCAGCATGCTATTTTTATTGATTAGTTTAGGCTATAAGTTCACCTGATAGACCTGGTAATGTAGAAATGTAGGTGAACTCAGCAAGAGAGTTTACGTTGTTTCTAGTTTTCCTTTTTTAATAATACTTTGTATGGAAGTTTAGTATAACTTTGATTCATGTAACAATTGGATAATTATAATGTAACACATTTCTGTTATTATTTTATACTTTAAAATGTTTCGAATACAATATTTGTGGAAACAAAAGCAAAAGAGTTCTTGATTCCATGACATCCTGATAGTTGCAAGAACTTTACTGAGTTGAAAACGTATCTTGTTGAAATTAATATATTATCTCAGTATAAGGAAATTCGCCGTCGTCAAATTTCTCTCTTAACTTACAAACAATCTTACGTTCTGCTTCTACGACCTAGAAAATGTACTGAGGTAGAAAATGCAAAGAAAGGAAATTACAGTTTGTGACATCTAGATTAAAATTACTGTGCAAAAAGTAAACAGCGTTTACATTTAGTTCATATTATAAAAGAAATAACTGCATATTTTACTCTTTCTCTATCATGGATTGTTTTCTTTATTACAGAAATAATTACAATAACTAATTAAAGAATAATAACCTACCAACCTCAATTAATTTAATGAGGTCACTACACTATACAGGTCACCACGTATGTCAGTTTGGTGAAAATGCCTTCTAGCTTTGACTTATTTTCTGAATGCCTAACAATGCAATTCAAAGTTGAAATAAATAAAGTTCATACGTATTATAACGTAGATTATTATGTCTAAATCTAAATTTTGAACTTGTATATTTAGATTTAGTTCTGACTGACTGATTCACAATCAACGTTAAGCCAAAACTTTGTTAGCTGGAACTTTAAAATTTCAGGATACTTTCATACCAGTATTTAGAAGTGCAATAAGAAAGCATTCCGCTAAATATTGGGGGAACACAGTTTACAAACAACAAACTGCCAAATGAAAGCTAATTCAATCATTTGTGGAACGGAATTCAATTTGCTGACTGTAAGTATTCCGATTTGCACGGTCTCTATCTTTATTAACAAACAAGGTAAGTGGACAGCGTAGTTACTTTACTTATCCCACACAAACTGTTAGTAATGTATATTCTGTACGCAAGCTACATTAAACTATTAGAGGGCTATGCCCCCTGCTCGCTTCGCTCTCCAACCCCTGCGGTGAATCACGTCGAAGCAAATGCAAACTTTTTATTGTATGTAAATAGGTCCTACTGTTAAATTCTAATATGTGTTATTTATTTTAATTAGGATGTAACATAGCGGTCTCTTATTTTTAAATTCTTTAATTTATTAAGCTTTAAGGAAAGTATAAATATCAAGTTTTTGTGTAGGGGTTGTTACTACATTTTCACCCCTTAGCAGCACGCGACAAAATGTCAATCTATGATACTTTTTTAATTTATGTTGTAAGAAATAATGTACAAATTTTCAGCTCACTAACTATAAAGAAAATATAAAAATTAATTTATATTTTATTAGGGGTTGTTATCACCACATTTTCACCACTTAGAAGCACGCGACAAAATGCAAATCTAGTTTACTTTTTCTATATATCTTGTAAGAAATAAATGTAAAAATGTTCAGCTCTCTTGCTTTAAGGAAAATATAACAATTTTTATTTATTGTTTTACGGGTTGTGTTAACCCTTAAATTAATATTAACTTTATCCTATATTATTCAAGGATAGTGTAGCTTTTTAATAGTAAAACTATTTTTTCAATCGGTTCAGTAGTTCTAAAGATTACCCTCTACATACAAACAAATAAACAATATAATTTTACCTCTTTATTATATTACTAGGGGAGACCCCAGCGTGCTCCACACGCCAACCCCCAATGGAACCTTCTAAAAACATATTTTATGTTTTATTTATAATGAAGGTGTAGGATTAATAATAACCTCAAAACTAAGATGGTAAATAATGTCAAATGTTCAAATTAAATTATTTCTTATATTTTATAACAGCAGTTATAATAATGGTTAAAAGAACCGGCAAGGCTCAGGTCTACACTTAAAAACCCTAACCTAAAAGCTAGAAATACAACAATAATTGCTTCAAATTTTGAAATTAGCTGTTAGTGGAAATATTGGAGCTAACAGCTATATTATCTCTTATAAATTGGTTGCTATGTTAATAAATGTAAATACATGTGTTGATTTATCATTCTGGGCCTAACCTAAGAATTTTTCCGACTAAATTTACAAATATTGAAATAAAAAAAGGTTTTTATCGAAATGAATTATATATAGCCTATGTTACTCAGGGATAGTGTAGCTTTTTATTAGTAAAACTGTTTTTTTAATCGGTTTAGTAGGGCCAGAGATTACCCACTACATACAAACAAACAAACAAACAAACTATACCTCTTTATAATATTAGTATAGATACAGATTAATAATAACGTCAAAGCTAAAATGGTAAATAATGTTAAATGTTCAAATCAAATTATTTCATATATTTAATAACAGCAGTTATAATACAGGTTAAAAGAACCAGCAAGTCTCAGGTCTACACTTTAATAAAAACCTAACCTAAAAGTTATAAATTTAAATAATTGCTTCAAAGCAATTAGTTAGTATTAGTTGCTACGGTAATGTAAATGTATGTGATGAATTGTCAGTCCAGGCCTAATCTAAGATTTTTTCCGACTAAATTTACAAATATTGAAACAAAAAGGTTTTTATAAAAATTAAATATAGCCTATGTTACTCAGGGATAGTGTAGTAATTAGTATTACTATTATTAGTAAAACTATTTTTCAATCGGTTCAGTAGTTCCATAGATTACCCCCTACATACAAACAAACAAAAAATGTTTTCCTTTTTATAATATTAGTGTAGATAATCATTAATATGTATGCCTACGTATATACATGAACAAGTGCAGACTGGCTCACTGATTCATAATCAACGAACATTAAAAACTAAGAACCTTAAAATTTGCAAGATAATTTTGCTATATACCTTGTTGAATGCATTTACATATATTATTACAACAACTAACTTGGAACATTTTGAATCAGTTAATAATGTTTCCAACCAACAGTCCTTTTTATGTTTTGTTAACAAAATAAAAACAAACACGAACAAAAAATAAATCATCCACGCAGCTAAACCGCTGACGTGAGTTGAGAAAATTTTAAAAATTAAGTTTATAATCCTATGTTTTAGGGTTTCAACGGACTATTTGGGAAATAGGTATATTCACGACGGTGCTGAATAGCTGCAAAATGGTTCGCACGCCATTCCGCATATTGGCAGTATCTTCAATACACAAAGCATTGCGTGCTTCGCACGCTATTCCTCATGTTGGGAATATTTTCAATACACAGTGAATTGCGTGCTTCGCACGCCATCCCTCATATTGGGGGTATCTTCAATACACAATGCATTGCGTGCTTCGTACGCCAACCCCCCGGTGAAATCCACCAAATGGCTTTGAAGCGGGTAATTATATGGTATTTTACGTTTTGATAGATTTTGGGGGAACCAAGCGAGATATAAGGTCGCGTAAAAAGCAAAATGTGCAGAATAACATCCTATATTTCTATTTGTAGAAAAAACTCTAAAAAAATGCATTCTCGTAGGAACAATCTCAAAAAATGGGCTACTTCCAGTCAAAAAACGTGCTTCCTATTGTTGGAATTTTTTGGCTAACGAACTCGTCCGAGCGACGTAGACAACCAACATGTGTACCAAATTTGAAACAAATCGAACTTAAAATGCGGCCGCTAGAGTGCGAACACACACACATATATATATATATAATGACATGATTTATAATGACACCCAAAATGTGTTCTGGGGACCATGATCGGTGCTCATTTACTACTCCCGACTTTGGGTCTTACCATAAGGGCCACTGCATAGCTCATTTTTCCTATGGAAAAATAAACGAAAAGACTATATCATAATTCAAACATATGTTGTAACATACTACAAATAAAACAGGTGATTCAGGTCAAAAGTGAACACAGTTTTAGAATAGGTTTTAGGCTGTACTGAAAAACAAACATTTATTGAATGCATTTAGATTTATTACTATAGCAACCCAATCGGCAAATTTAGAATTTGGTAACTATTCTTTTCAACCAACAGTTTGTTTAGTTTAGGCAATACCAAACACAAACAACGAAAAAGTTTTTCTATAGGCTAATATAAATACTTATCACTATTATAATGATTTCTATTTTATTCTTTAGTCGGCTTATTTTACCAGTTCTGCCTCCTGGACTGCAGTAGACAATTTAAATTAGGTTAAATTCCTTAATAAAGTAGACAGTTCTAAAATGATGATTTGGGAGACACGAAGTCGCGTAATATATCCTACCACTATCAAGTTATGACGAACCAACAACACATTTAACCCCCACAAAAACATTTCAAGTTTAATAATAAATCATAATTTTAGAACTGTCAATGGTGTTTAAGCTGTTTAATCTATTTTTAAGTTGATTAGATTACACATAATCGTATTGCAAGTAAAACAAGTCCACCTTTGCACTGAGCATTTCTTTAGATTTAACTTTGGACCCTTACAATTGGATTAAATCAGTATGTAATGTAATAAGCAGTAATTTACGTTTTCTCATGGGAGAGTTAACGAAGATGCATTGACTGTGTTTCTAGAATTATCATGATAAACTTCTGCAATTACCTGAACATTAAAGAGAAATCTAAAACCAATTAGAACTCTATTTTTATTTGGTATATTTTTTAACAATGGGGAGGAGCGCTTAGTTAAATGTAAAATTCTTTAAGGGTAGTTGCGAGTAAAATTCGTTCCTACTGCATACGTTTCTTTATTCTTCCACTAGCCGCACTGTCGGTAGACATCCTCTTAAATGTTTTCTATAACGGTCTTTGATACCCCGCCCCTTATCGTATTCATTTATAGGAAATTTCCATAGGAAAGATGTGTAATTGTTACGGTGAGACCTGAAGTCGGGAGTGGTCAATGAGCACTGAGAGCGGAACGAGCAAGGCCGTACTCACAGGCAGCGTCTTCAACAGTAAACCAATTTTACGAAATAGTTGGTTGAAACCCTAAAACATAAAACTTATTTTTGAAATTAGTTCAACTTACGTCAGCGGCTCAGATGCGGGATCGAACTATGTTAGAATTCACGAATTTGTGTTTTTAACTGTTTTTTTGTAAGCAGTTTGTTTTCATATTTTTAATAGAGTTTCAATAGACCTTACTGTAGGAAACAAATCTTATAAAGTTAAATTATATGTTAAATGTCTAAAAATATCAGGGCAATTTCAGATAATAAAGTTCAAAGATCTCCAAAATAGTTTTCGAGAGTATCTTAGGACAATTTTAAAAAATTGTAAAATTTTATAATTAAACTAAGTGCGATGTGGATGTAACTAATGAATCGATTAGTATAAAAAGCGGTTTCACGAGAGGGCAACCATAGGCCATTAGTTTTGTTTACTCCCTCGAATATAACTGCTACAAACCCAACGATTATTTGCAAACATTTACTTAATTCCTTCAAATAAATTATTCTTTAAAAGTCAAAATCATTATGTTTCATTCATGAGCAGGAATGAAGTTACTGTCGGTAGACAAGTAAACTTGTAACATTGTCGAATCAGCGTAAACTTCATCGTCCAGTTGAACTCTAGGGAAATGTTTTGCATTTTTAATCTTTAGTAATAAATAACTTTACGCCTATAAATATATTGTGTTTATTAGTTAACATATAAATTTTAATAGAATTTTTAACAGTGTAAGCTGTAGTTAAATAAAAAGTTTAACATCGGGCCTAAACGGTAAGTGTATTATAAAATATTGTCAGTCGTATTGTGAGTTGAAGATACTGTCTACTAAATTCCATTTTTGTAAAGAACTTACACTTATTTATTACTTAATGTATCTGCCATTTATTTTTAACTTACTGTATTTTAGATTTAAAAAAATAAACTAAAAAAACTAGGTATGTAATAAACGCTAATGGGATGCAGAATTTAGGGAAGGTTCTTGGGCGTGTCAAGAAGTTTTGATAGACGGGGGCCATCTAGGTCGTCTAAAAGCCTAGGCAGAGGTCCGGACAAGTAAGCTGATCTCTCCGGCAGGAGTCACCAACACAGAGTAGAGTTGAGGGCACAGTAGGTAGAGGTCTGGAAAGAAAGCTGATCACTCTGACAGGAGTCACCAATACAGAGTAAAGTTGAGGGCAACGTAGGTAGAGGTCCGAGCAAGGAAGCTGATCTCTCCGGCAGGAGTCACCAATACAGAGTAAAGTTTAGGGCACAGTAGATAGAGGTCCGGACAAGGAAGCTGATCTTTCCGACAGGAGTCACCAACACAGAGTAGAGTTGAGGGCACAGTAGGTAGAGGTCCGGGCAAGGAAGCTGATCTCTCCGACAGGAGTCACCAATACAGAGTAAAGTTGAGGGCACAGTAGGTAGAGGACCGGGCAAGGAAGCTGATCTCTTCGACAGGAGTCACCAACACAGAGTAAAGTTGAGGCACATTAGGTAGAGGTCGGGGCAAGGAAGCTGATCTCTCCGACAGGAGTCACCAATACAGAGTAAAAACTCACTGTAACTCTGGAAATAGATAAGACATCGATTTCAAATTTGAAATAAGCATTTTATATCTTACGATTAACAAGTGTACCAAGCACAAAGAATTTATTTTTATAATTTTCAAAATGGCGGCCGTTACAAATTTTTAACGAGGAATATCTTGAAAACCGTTAACTTTACAAAAAAATGTATAAGAGACAAAATATTTTCCTTTTTTAACGAGAGACAAAATGTTTTTTTGTAATTTTAGTAGGTCAAAGGATAACCGAGTTATCGACAAAAAACTAAAACCAAAATTTGAAATCGACATCTTATATATTTCCAGAGTTACGGTGAGTTTTTGTAAAAAAACAAAATTGTGGATTACGGCTAAACTAAGCCGAAATCGAAAAAATGTTTTACTACATTTTCGACTTATTTTTGCATGTAAAATCTGAATCTGCATAGCCAGCCCAACCTTTTTGTAACACCCTGTATACAGTGTATAACCCCAAAGCAAAAACTATAACGTATATTTATTAGCCTATAGTATTCATTAGTTCTATAACTCATATTAAAAAAAAAAAACCAACTTCGCAAGAAATTATAACGATTTAAGTTGTAAATATAAACCCAAACTATAATCTACACTGGGTTTACAGATGATGGGTGAAATCAGCTGTTATATTATATGTTACTCACGTACGTACGTACGCTCGTAAACTCGATTTTATAGGAGGTGATACATATAAACGCCCCATTTCTCTAATTTCGACACTTCAACTAATAATTCAAAATAGGTAAAACTTTTCTAGATACAGTAAGATTTAAATTATGTAAAAAAATGTATTAAAAAAAATCATTTATTCCCAACAATAGCTTTGTTTGTTTATTTAACTTTATTATTTTTATTATAATTTTGATTTGAATATAATAACCTGAACTAGTTTTACTAATTTTTTTTTTACAAAAATAGCAAGTTTTGTATATTTTATAAATGTATTCACTGCGCCCTAAAGTAGCCTACACATGTGAACCACTGTTATTGAAATAACGTCAGGAAAAACGGATAACCTAAACAAAGCTATGTGTTGTTCTAAGGTCATACACTTTTACGTATATTGTTTATTGTTAGCTTTCCAGTTAATTGACGTCTAAGGTAACAGATTTCTGCCCCCTAGCCGTTATTTAAGTAAGTGTTTGCGTGAAGGAGAACCATTAAAACACATTAGCGCTTTGTACATAGTTGTAAGCGTTAAATATCTTCAAACACGAAGGGGCGAGTTCATTCTTTATTTAACTCAATTTGTTTTCCAAAGCAAGCGTACATCTTCCTTAAATCGATATATTATGTGAGACTTTTCATGACTATTTGTGTATCAACATCATTTGATTATTGATGTAACACCGAATATTTAGATATATAGATGTTACCGTTATTTTTATATCGGTTCCAAGTAGAACAATATCTTATACATATATACTTTATATATATTCCTTTATGATCTGACGTACAATCCTAGTTTTTCGTAGTTTTTAAATGACGGCCGTTTTGACCGTATATATATTTATAAACAATCCAGTTAGGCTACAACAAATAAGTATGGATCTTATTTATAATAACATTTTGAATGTGTCAAAATCCATTATTTGTATAATAGCTTTATCATACCACTGTATAAGTCAATTAGCAATGTACAATAAACCACATTGATTTATCCGGACTTACACAGTGAAGCCTATAAGAGAAGGAAATAAACAAATTAAACTATATCGGCTGTAACTAAAAACTCAACAAAAAAATACAGTTTTCACTTAACCTTAAAAATCTATTCATGAACAGTGCTTGAATATTTAATTAAAGGTTTTAATCGGTTTGAATAGATTAAATAAACTAGTTTTGAATAAACCAAAACTCTCATTGGTTTAACTTCCGATTTATAAAGTTACGTGTTTTTCTTGCTTTTGAAACAAGTAAAAGTGTTTTATGTTTTTAACGAATATATTGGAAAGGGTAACGTATGTCTTTTATCGTTTACATTACAAGAAGCTAGCTGTACATAATGTTAGAAATAGAAAGGTCGAACCCACGTTCTTTCAATAACTCTTCGAACAGGTGTTTAAACAAATACTTTGACTATGGTTACGGAATCACCAATTTATTTACAACTAAAGTGAAAATCGTATTACTCATGACATAATAATAATATAACAAATACAGTCTAGGATATCTCCATAAATAAACAATTTAATTACTTCCTACAACGTTCTCATCATTGCTGGATATTTTCGTCATGTTGACCTTCAAATATTTTGTTCGCTTGCTACATAGTTTTCATTAAGCATTTTGGACATACAATTTGCATGGGAGGCTAAGTAAATAAAAATCGGCCCATCCAATTACTCGTTGTGATTACCCGTTTTTCCGAATTTTAAAATTAGCAATCAACTATAGAGCTAAAATACAAAAATATGACGTCACTGCATTTAAATGCAGCAGAAACGGTAATTCAGTATTTAAAATTTCGTAGGGTTCGATTAGTTTAGGTACTGCATGCGCCATTGTAAAATATGTAGTGCTTCACGTTGATATAATTTCAATGGGATAAAATTTTGAACTTTATTTAAAAGGAGGAATAAGGAGGCAACTTAATTTTTTAAATGGCAACTCGTATAATGATAAATATTATTAATTGGAAAAGTATAAGCAATAGGAAAGTAAATGGCACCTACAAAAGGTTACCTGAATATTGTCTACCAAATATATTAGTAAAATTTGTTTGTATCGCATCCTCCAGGACCAAACGCGCTGCTTTGTTCCGCGGTTTGTGAGATATCACCTCGACCTAGCCTCTCGGCCATCGGAAGCCGAACCAACGTGGATTTCAACTGGGTACTTTTATAGTATTTTACGTTTTAAACGATTTTGAGGGAGCCAGTCTGGCTATAAGGTCGTGTAAAAAAATGTGCGGCAAGGCCGTAGCCAGGAAAACATTGGGGGGGGGGGGGGAGCTCAGGGACCGGGGATTTCAATTAAAACCCTTTTAACACGTTCACTGCTAAGGACGCACATGTGAGCTTGACGCTGAACACTATGAGAAGCGGCCGACGCACAGTACATTGTGTGCTTCGCACGCCAACTCCATATGGGAGTATTTTCAATACACAGTGCATTGCGTGCTTCGCACGTCAATCCCCGTAATGGAGGTAGTTTCAATACAAAGAGCATTGCGTACTTCGCACGCCAATTTTAAGCCTATGTGCTATGGACGCACATGTGCGTCCTCTTTAAAATATTAGTGATTATTACGTAGAAAGGTAAACAAAAATTAATTTCTACTCATTTAGGCTATGCATATTAAAAATAAAAGGTCAGATCCTAGCATAGGATAACGAAATTTGCTTAGCAGTGAACATGTTAAACACCAATTTCTAAAAGTTTTAAAATTTGGATATAGTTACCCATGTAAAATATTATAGTATGTAAGGATGATGAATGATTTTGTTTTGTTAGAGTAACTTCGTAGTTTTGTTTTTTTGTTGAACCTTCATAGTTTTCCTATTTAATAGATCAGATCAAGCTCACAACTAACAAGGGAGTAAGGCTGAAACCTACTGCATCCATGTGTATTGTACGTTTTAGTTTAATCAAGCAAATTATTAGTACTGTATGCATGCATTGCACAATGATGTAAAATATGTTGTTGGATCCTCTGTTGTGTTGTCTATTTTATAATTTAACTTGCACTTTTTAAACCTAGTATTAATTTTTACGGCTGAATTTCGGGATTTCGGGGACCCCTAACCCCCCTCCCCCCTCCCCTGACTACGGCCTTGATGTGCGGTATAATATCCTATATTTATTTGTTTATAAGACACCAAAACAATTATTTTGTTTAAATATGACTTAAATAATTATGTTTTAATATGACAAATTGTAAAAAATCTACATTTTTCCAAAAACTTGCCAGATTTGCATCAAATCGGATGTAAATTGTTCGCCGTTACGGTACAAACACATCAATACGAATATATATACAATTTTTAATAACACCCCAAAACGTTTTCTGAGGCCCATGGTCGGTACTCATTAACCACTCCTGACCTTAGTTTCCCTGCAGCAGCTCGACTTTTCTATGGAAATTCGCTAAGAAGAGTTTATTAAACATGTTTCAAGAGTCTAATTTATTAAAGTCTCATCCTAATGAGTTGTCTTAATGAGTATAAACAGGAAAGAAATAAGTTTACTGACATAGTGAAGGATGTTCATTAAACAACCTTTGAACAATCTGTTATAAAGTTTTCTGCGCAGGAATGCTGCCGCCTTGATTGCAAGAACAACCTTTTAGTTAAATAATTTAATTTCGATCTAATATTATATTGTACTAGTATAGTAACTCCCTTTGAAAAATCACAAGCAGATTAATTGTATACACATCAGAAGTTTAGTACATTATGTTATATATGTAAAAAATACAATTTAAAAGCAACTATCTATATCTATTCTTACCAAACTATTCTGACGGGAATGTTTAACACTATAAATGTGTACAATTAAAAGGCTTATAAAACTGTAGATCTATTTGTTAAAATTTTGTATTTATGTACTTTATTAAATATCTAAAGAAAGATAAAAACATTATCTTCTAATTGCTTTTTATTTCATATTGATAGATCAAAAATGATTTAGAAGTTATTAATATTATAGTGAATAAATTAATAAACAAAATGAAGAAAACAACTTCGCAGAAATAGTTCAAGCTTTGCAAGGAAGACAAGAAACACTTCAATTTAAAAATAAACAAAAACAAAACGCGGAAATCTGTTGTGAAAATGACACTGTGTGCAATATTCTCTGGCAAAATTCAATGTAGGAAACCAATATGACTTGATTTTATCCGACATTGACAGAGATCGAGTCCCTGAGGTAATGTCCCAGTACGTGCTACATTACGATAGTCTTGTTGTCTGGAATTTAAATAACGGAGAGAAATACAGTTTGTCCGGATTCAACATAAACGTAATCAACTAAATAACAAAACATTTTTATAAATATAATCATATTGGAAACAAAAACACCCGGACACCGATACACACAGAAGTTAAAATTGGAGATTACAGTAGTAATATTGACAAACAGTACACGAATAATTATTAACAAACTAGTAAGTCCCCGTGAAAAATCACAGGTAGATTAATAATTAGATGCACATCAGAAATGCAACATTAAAATAAATATTATTTAATAACAACAGACTTTATCTAGGCCTACTTAACTATGCTGACGGGGATTTTTAACTCGGTAAATGTCTAAAATTATAAGGATTTTAAAATTGTAGGCCTATTTGTTAAAATTCAGTATTTATATAGGCCTACATTATTATATTCTAAAGAAAGATAACAATATTATCTTTTAATTGCGTTATATTGAATATTGATAGATCAAATGATTTAGAAGTTATTAACATTATTATAGTGGACAAATTAATAATCGAATAATATGTTTATATGTTTTACGAAGTCGTACGAATGTTTCCGAAGTTAAACGAATATAAATTTCTTCTTTGCATTTGTATAAACGAATATTATACTGATTATAAAAGGTTATATTTATATTCGGTTTATAACCTAAAAGCAAATCTTATGACGTATTATAGCACACATTTTTTTATATAACACATGTTTAAAAAAATCAACTTCACAAGATATTATAATGATTGAAGTTGTAAACATACACCCAAAGCATAATCTGCTGTATTTTGTTTAATTATTACAGATTATGGGTGAAACCAGCTGTAATATTATATGTTACTCACGTCCGTACGGTCGTACACTCGCTTTTATAGGAGTTGATGTTCATCAACGGTTTCCTACAAATTACAAAAGATTAGGTTCAAAATTCGATGAAAGATAAGTTAAACTGATGTTATAATCCTACAATTAGAACTAGTTATATTGAAATCATCTGTTAATGGAAATATTATAGCAAACAGCTGATTATTGAACCATACACATAAAAACACCACCTATGGAATAATGGGTTTTGTTGCAAAATTTGCTCATAATCTTTTTAGAGATTTTATAATAGGACTTATTTTTAAAGAACGCTGCTCACCGAAGAGAAATTTCATAATATTATCTACTAAGAACGAATGATTATAAAGAAATAGTGTTTCGTGTGAGATAATAACACTTGGAGGACTTAATAGTCGCGGTTTTGTTTGCACGGTTGTAGTGGATTAAATGTTTTATTCATTGAGATGTACGCGAGGAAATGTATTTAGAATGTTTGGAATGAAGCCATGTTAAGGTCGTATTTTCAACAGTAAGCTTATTCTAATTATACTAAGCAAAATACTTTGGTTATATAACAATGCTATATTTATAATAATTTTCTTTTTAGAACGTATTAATAATTGTATTTTGATGTAATTAAGTTGGAAGGATAATCTGATATATTTCAAACTCTACTTGCTATATAAGTAAATCAATGAATTCAAGTAGATTTATAATAACACAAATCAAATTTACTAACACATTTAACACAGATAAATGGACTAAATAGTTACAAAATAATTGTTTGAAACAATTGAGTAATGTTGATAGTTTTTTATTCACTTTCTTAAACAAAAATTATTAAATTTACCTCTGTCTAGCTCAGATGTAGCACAAGATTAATTTGATATTGATATTTAAAGTTTATAATTAAAATTATTGAGATGTGAAAATGTTTTCTCATTAATATTTCATTACTACATCATTAATATCTCAGAGCATTCACTCGGCTTGTCATGAGCAAACTATTTATAAACGCATTCATGCATTAATTAATTGATATTAAAAGTTCTAAAGTGTACGTCTATTTTGTCTTTGAGTTTAAACGAAATCGGTTTTTTTATAGTTTTTATAAAGTTCACTGTATTACAATATTGTTTATAGCAGAAGATGCCAATTTCCGCTTTTAAAATCACTGAATTTACTTCTGGATAGTTAGTTTAAAGACACTATTTAAAAATAACGTCACTTTTATAAACGCAGGGACACGTTGGCTTCCTAACGTTCTTGAAGATATTACTCAACTCCTGTTGGCGTCGTTCCTGGTTGAAAAAGACCCGCCGCTTGAATCATGGGAAATTTACATCGTCTTGCTTTGGGATTGGTTGTAGCTTCCCACGTGACTTCTAATGTCCTTGTTGCAGTCTACAAGGATATTATTTTTTATATAATATATTGGAAGGATGCCGGACCCGAAAAACTGAAAAGACTGCACAGTCTATAAATTCAGAAATTAATGGAATAAAACCTTACCTTTTATGAAGTCAAGCTCCCAAAACAAATGGCTGAGTTGTCCATTTACAACGAAAAGGTAGTCTATTAAAACATCATATAAGTAACAACTTGTTTGTTTATTAATCAACAAATAATTATGAAAATTAGTAACAATCAATTTTTTATTTAAAAAAATATATATATTACGTGTCCTTAAGTAAAACAAATATTTTAAAATTGATACGCTCTTAGTTACAAAATGACATTTATGAACGAAAACCCACCCTAAAAAAAAAATATAAAAACCCACCCTTTTGTTTAAGCCAAACTTGTTCTAAATTTACCACATTTTCAAAGTCAAAAACAAAGTTTACATTTTTGTAACCTTATAGTTACAGAAAACATAATTTGCACAAGCAAAGATAATCTCAGATCTTAATCTAACAGACAAGATGTTTTAGGTAAACTAGTTTATCAATAATTGTATGGTATACTTTTGTACACAACGTTGGCCAACTTTTGTATGTAATAAAAAATTAAAATTTGTAAAATTAAACAAATATAAATAAATATGTTGGAATCCCAACATGAATTTTGTGATATCACTATAAAATAATAAATAAAAAAACTGGTTAGTTTAATGTAGAAAAGAGCCTCTTGGGTGCTGTTAAAACCAAAAGTGCTGCAGCGTATCCCATCCAATTTAATTATTAATTTAGGCCTAGTTATGTTTTAACAAATACAGTAAAATACATTTAAAAACAAATATTGAAATTTCAATTTCAATCCGAACAAATAGACAATTTAAATAGACAGGTATACATTCATTTAAATTCAACGTTTAAACTAATAAGGCAGTTTTTGTAAATACGGTGTCACTGTATAAGTTTATAAATGCATAGGCCTTTCTGGAAAAGTTTATGACTGCAAGTTGTTAAAAAAAAAAACATTGTTCGTAAACAGACCTTTCGTAGTATATATTTTTAAAGCATGTTAAACTTTTAACCTGGTCACCAGATTGATGTTACACTTTGTAAACTTCAACACTTAAGTCGGCATTTTAAGAAAATGTATGATATTTTTTTTAAACATTGTTCATAAATAGACCTTTACTTTGGTGATATATATATATATATATATATATATATATTTAGCTTTTAATGCATATTATTTATTTAGTTTTTGTTGAAATCGTCCAGAAGATCTGGTTAAATCTGGTGAAACTGGGAGAACACTGGGACCTGTTTAACAATGCATTGAAACAAAATTTATTAGTGAATAGCCACATGTTTAGGTGCACATGTTAAAACTTAATAATTTAACTTTACTACACATTATATTATATTATGGCCTTAGAGATTACAAAGCATCTTCCACCATTTATTACGAAGGTGCTACTCGCTTGGTGCTACCTTTAGTGAGAGGGACACAAACATATACCATACATACAGTATACATATCTATTTTATTCTGAAAGTTCTACATCCATTTAAGCTCTACACTATGTAATAATTCGACCACGCAGCTTGACCGCTGACGTGAGTTGAGCAAATTTCCAAAATTAAGTTTGTATGCCTATGTTTTAGGGTTTCAACCAACAATTTGGGGAATAGGTCTACTCACGAAGGCGTTGAACAGCTGTTTGTGTGTACGCAATATATTAGTACAATTTGTTTGCGCCTAGTGGCCTCGCTAGTTTGCACCACGGCTTCGAACCGGGTACTTTTATGGTATTTTACGTTTTGTTCAATTTTTGGGCCAACCAAGCGAGCTATAAGGTCGCGTAAAAAAACAAAATGTGCAGAAAAACATCCTACATTTATTTTTTTGAGACAAAACTCTAAAAAAAATAATTCTCGTAGTAAAAATCTGAAGAAATAGTAACTTCCGGTCAAAAAACGTACTTCCGGTTGTTGGATTTTTTTGGCTAACGAACCCATCCGATCGACATAGACAACCAACACGTGTACCAAATTTAGACCAAATCGGGCTTAAAATGCGGCCTTTAGAGTGCGAACACATATATACATATATATATACATATATATATGAATTTTAATAACACCCCAAAACGTGTTCTGGGGACCATTATCGGTGCTCATTTGCTACTCCCGACCTTGGGTCTCACCATAAGGGCCACTGCAATAGCTTATTTTTCCTATGGAAATTCGCTAATAATATAATTACAGTAAACCTCCGTCTAAAACTTATGCTTACATAACGGGCAAAACTGAGTACAAATTTCTACTCCCCAAATATGAATTCTTTTAAATATAAAACTCTCCCACATATATATAGATCAACCCACAGAAACTGATTCTAATCCAGAATTTACATAAAACAATGATCCTCTGTGTCCTCACCTTTACTCTGCCCTGGTGGCTCTGCTAATCGGATGGATCACGGGAAAAGCTTCTCTTTCGTCTCTCCTTGAAGCCCACGCCGGCGTCTACACCCCGAAGCCCCTGGTCTTCCAAGACCTCTCTTCTCAACCAAGAACTTTCCCGAAAGACCTCCTTTCTAATGTGTTCTGTCTATTTAAAAACTCTGTCCCCCCTCTCAGTTTTCCCTGTTTTGTCTTTGTATCAGTATGATGCTTACTTATAAAAGTCATTCAGCAATTTTAAATAAGTTCTACTTACACAACTACAACTACCTACTCTATATTACATAGTTGTGCAACTCTGCTATTGTCAAGTTGTCAGCAACTCATTCTATTTCGTAACAAGATATATTTACATTTCGGTTTATTATTGTTGGTTGTACAGACTTCAAATTCTCCTAATTTCTGTTACGCTTCGACAACTTGGCCGATGTACTGCTGTCGTATTTCTAATACTGTACATTAGTTTGTAATTGTAAAATGTTTCTACCAGAGTTTGTATACTTAAATAAATATGTGAATAATGCGTTTGATAGATGCTTTATTTGGTGGTTATGCTAAAAGTTAAATAGTTAATTTGGATAAGTCTGTTTAGTGTACAATAGTGTTGTTCATGGGCTAGATATCGTTTTCTAAACATAGGTTTGACATAATAATTCAGTTTAGTTAAGTTCAGTGATACATCTTACATTGATGTAGTTGTTCGGTATTTTAATCTTAATATGACATGGTTAATTTTATTATTTGGAAAGGTTTATTTGGGCTTCTACGCTTATGCATTACTAGGCTTGTTTATCAGCTGTTCCAGGTATGGTTATGTGTTTTGTTTACATTGTAGGTCAATGAACTTTGGCCTAGTGTTGAGATAATTTACATCGGCTATTAAAATTTCATTAGATGTAACTTGAAAAGTTATAAATTACATAAGTTATATATTGTAAAAACGTTTAATAAATGGTGTTTTTTTTTTAAAAACATACCACCACTATTATTTTTTAAGAAATGAAAAGAGATGTACAAATTCTGATCTCGTGGCAGTTTTCCAAGGTTCCCCTGACTTTGGATAACTGTCCCGAGATATAAATTTATAATATTTTCTATTACTTTCCCACTATACTATAGTATAGAGAAAGTATAGTGATCGCAAAAAAAACGATGTTGATAGTTTTGGGGAAATATCCGTTTTGGGACCCCCTGAATCAAAAAAAGTGTTTTTTACAAAATATTTGTCTGTATGTCTGTCTATCTTTATGTCTGTCTGTCTGCCTGTATGTATGTCTGTCTGTATGTCTGTACGTATGTCTGTATGTATACAAAGCTTAGAGAGAAAATTATTCGATCGATTTCGAACAAATTTTCACCAAACATGTCAATTAGGCCTGTATAGTTGCACGAAAAAAGGTTTGTTTTTTTTTTGCTCCTCTGGTTGTTGCAGGATTCATCACAACGTATCAGTTGGCAGGATACGTATTAGCAAAGATCCGTTGTTCATACGGTGGCATGTGCGCCACAGAATCAAGAAGGGAAAAGACCACGAGTGACTGGTAAGAAGGTGGAATTCCGTAAAATAAACGAGAAGGTTAATCCGAAAACTTAGCGAATGGTACGGGAGAAGGTCAACTATTTCCCGACACCGAAGAACACTGAATATGGAACCTTTTACAAGTACGTCAATCGAATGGGGAAATCAAGAAGTGTATCCTGTCGGTACGGAGGCTCCGACTCAGATGATGAAGGATGTAACTTCTTTAATTGTAGTAGATGGAAAACGGAGAAAAGTTGGGTGAGATCCATCCCGAAAACCTAGTCAGTAATATTTCTGAACACGGTGCTACATTTTAGAGAAGGTTATTAAAGACGAAATAAAAGAAATGTTTTTTTTTTTTTTTGTAAAGTTCTAATATAAAAGAAGACCACTTCAATTGAAAAAAATCAAGTCATGCTTTCCAGCATTTCCAAGGTGGAGGTACTATCTGCAGAAAAATTGAGGTGATGTTTTATTTTGTATTCGGGAATAACTTTGCACGTCAGGGAATACATGCTATCTGATGGTGCCTAGTGTATTCCCCAGTCCATAAAACCAAATAAATTATATTATATTCTACTAGCTGGACCTATCCGGCTTTGCACGGATAGAAAAATAAAAGTTAAATGTATATTTACAACAAAATATATTATATCAATAAATATATTACACTATGTATTTCTTATGGGGATTATTAGTAACTTTGACCCCCCAACCCCCCGAAAATTTCGATTTTTTTAATACCTTTCTTAGCGAGCACCTATGGTCCTAGAGGAAGCTACAAACCAAATTTCATTCAAATTTGTTCGGTTATTTTTTTAGTAATTCTGACACCCCCCCCCCCCCCAAACCCCCTAAAATGTCGAATATTTAGAAAACCTTTCTTAGCGAGGACCTAGGGTCATAGAATAAGCTACATACCAAAATTCGTTCCAATCCGTTCAGTGGTTTTAGAGAAATCGTGATTTAGTAACTTTGACCCCCCCCAAACCCCCTAAAATTTCGAATTTTGTTAAACCCTTTCTTAACCAGCACCTATGGCCCTAGAGGAAGCTACATACCAATTTCATTCCAATCCGTTTGTTAGTTTTGGAGAAATCGTAATTTAGTAATTTTGACACCCCCAAACCCCCGCTTAAATTTCGAATTTTTTTAAAACCCTTCTTAGCGAGCACCTAGTGCCCTAGAGGAAGCTACATACAAAATTTTGTTCCAATCCGTTCAGTAGTTTTTGAAATCGTGATCAGTGAGTCAGTGGATTTGGCTTTTATATATAGAGAGATGTACAGTATTATTGTTTAGACAATCCAACATAACCGTACACATCATCTTGGAAAAAATACAAAAGTTTTCAATTATTCTGTCACTACTAAAGAGTCTTATTTCATAAAAGAAACTATCTTTTATTCTAGACTGTCCTCTTGCCATACTTATTTCAGAATATCTTCGTACTAAAAACTTTTCCATTTCCTTTTCTGCCTGTTCCGGACAACTTATATTAGTTTTCTTTAAAACCAAATTTCCGTTTCAAGAAAGCTCGACTCTTCCCATTCTACAGTATTAGAATAAGAGAATACCTACGTTATTCTTAACTAAACTAATCAAATGTAATAGAAATTTCAAATGTATTATTTTAAATCGTATGAGTTTGTATGTATTTAAATATGAATTTTAATAAATAAATAGATATATATAATCATATTATTTTGAAGTGTGTTTTGGGATCATGATTGGTGCTCATTGATCAATCCCGACCTCACCGGAAGAGTCAATGCAATAGCTCATCCTTCGAAATGAAAATTCGATAATATAGGTTGTTTGGACGGAGAAAATAAGGCCATGTTTATAATATCGCATAATATTAGTAATTCTTCGAGTTAAAGAGTTTAAACTGGGAATTCAGAATCATGCTTAATTGTAAACTAATTTCTATTATGTTGAAAATCGCTTTTCGGAATGAAGGAAATTCCTAATCATATCTATTGCAGTAAATCAACTTTAGGAACACAATAAAAACAAGCCAAATAAATGTATTTTAATATTAAATTTTCCATAAAAAGCAACACTTAGACAATATAAGGGCAATTAACACATTTTTAAGAAGCAGTAAACAAGCGTTCTGATTATTTGCTGGTTTTAAATGCAAATGATATGCAAATCTAAACTCTCGCTGCATGAATATGTAAACCGTTAATTGCGCTACATGATAATTTAACACAGTAAATATTATTTACTGTTGAAAATAGTAAGAGATCAAGAGAAACGTGTTCATGTTCTTTACAAAATAAACAAACTTTTAACAACAAATTAAAATAAATCAACTTTGTGACAGGTATTTCTTATGTAATAATTATTATAGTAATATTAATTCTGTATCTATATTGATAATGTTCGTGCTAAATAATGGCTTGGACACAAACACTAGCTGATGTCACAGTTTATAGTTAAAGGGGAAGCCAGCTAAATGTTCAAGCTTAAGTAAACAGACTCTATATTGCACAAGGTGCTACTAAGGTGCCCAAGTACTCGCTGCTATAGTATACTATAGTCATCGCAAAAAAATCGATGTGGAGATTTTTGTGGAAATTCCGTTTTGAGACCTCCTGAGTCCAAAAAAGCGGTTTTTACGAAATATCTGTCTGTATGTCTGTATGTATACAAAGCTAAAGAGAAAAATATTTTATTGATTTCGAACAAATTTGTACCAAACATGTCAATTAGGCCTGTATAGATGCATGAAAAAAGATTTTGAAAAATGTTGAAAAGCAACCCCCTTTTTGGCCGAAACCTCTAAAAAAATCAGTTATTATGTTTTGATAAAAAAAAAACGGTTCTAACGATTTAGATAAAACTTGGCTTTTTGTAGAACTTAATGTACCCTACCATATGCAAAAAACCGCAAATTTATAAAAATTCTCGTTTAGCTAATAATAATAATAACTGATTATTGGGGGTTTTTTACAAAAAAGGGGTTGTTTTTCAAAATTGTTCAAACCCTTTTTTCGTGCATCTATACATTCCTAATTGACATGTTTGGTGCAAATTTGTTCGAAATCAATCGAATAGTTTAAATAATAATAATAATATATACTATAATATGGTTGTGTGTTACATTCATCTAATATTTTCCATGGTAACATTTTCCTACTATTGCAATTCTAAATAACCACCCCTATGCTACTCTTGGGAAGGTATAAAGTTTCAACTGGGAGAAAGTATGTGGCACCGTTTATTATTACATCAAAAGAAGCAGTTGATTACTAACTATAATCAATTTCAAACGTATTTATTCCACTTGGAATAATAATAATAATTTATAAATTGACCGTTTGTCATTTCCAGGATTTTGGTTTGCAAGACTTTTTTCAAAACTCTGTATCGCCAAAAACCCCCAAAAATCAGTTATTATTATTATTATTATTACTATTCCCTAAACGAGAATTTTTAGAAAGATGCAGTATTTTGCATATGGTAGGCTACATTAAGGGCTACAAATAAGCCAAATTTGATTAAAATCGTTAGAGCCATTTTTGAGAAATTTAGATTTTTCTCATTTTTTTGCCATTGTTGGGGGTTAAAACCCCTTAAAATCAAAAATTTAAAAAAATGGAAAAAAAACCTGGAGAAATTCCAGAACTACACTTACATACCAAATTTCATCAAAATCGGACGGTTGTTATGGTCTCCAGCTCTGTACCCATCCTTATAAACACACAGACACACGGACAGACATAAAAAAAAACACTTTTTTGGGTTCAGGGAACACCCAAAAAAATTTGAAATTTCGAAAATTTGGACGAAAACAATACTTTCTCCATATACTACGTATAGGGTGGAGAAAGTAAAATGTAACACTTAGAATTCAAAAATTAAATTTACTTTATTTAAAGACACTGTTTTCCGGAAACTAAAAAATGTGGAGTTTTTAAAATGAAAATCAAGTTTCACTGTGCTTAAGCCTTATTGGAGGTGAGGTATTTTATACATATTGAATTTGCCTTCACTAACGATTTTGTACGAATAACTAAAATTCGACAAAAATTTGATATGAGGCTTTTCTCAAATGACTGATGCAAATAAGAAACGAATTAACATAGACATTTAACATATGTACTTAATGTTCAATATCAAGATCAATTGTTAATCACTTGACACAAGATCAAATTGTTAATCACGAATGCAATAAATTGCATATTATATAGGGAGAGCGTTTAGGGAAAGGTACAAAGAACATCTCCTCAACAACAGTTCCAACATCGCAGACTAATTACGCACGACACCTCTCCGAATGCAATTATAGCCCAGGCGACTTCCACTCTGCTGCTGTAAGAAGTTTTACACACTTGTACAGAAAGGTAGGCTAATGAATGCTACCGACGAATAAGCTATACGTAAATAATTTAAACGAACACCAGATGACTATTAAATTTCCGACTGTCGTTCCACTCCCGCCATTTGTATGATTAATCACTTGCACAAATTAATACCTCCTTGAGTCATACCGTCAGTACCTTGCTTATACTGTAATTTGGGTATATATGTAACATTTTTATTTTAACAGATAGAGCCCCATGTGTATCACATCCGCTGCATGCTAGGTGTAACCTGAAACCCAAGTTTTTTTGTATAATTTTAGAGCTTGATACTGAACACTATGAGAAGCGGCCGACAAACAGTGCATTGCACACCAACTCCCGTATTGGGAGTACTTTCAATACCCAATGCATTGCGTGCTTCGCACGCCCACCCCCATATTGGGAGAATTTTCAATACAAAGAGCATTGCGTGCTTCATACGCCAATTTTAAGCCTATGTGATGTGGGTGCACATCCACTTTAAAATATTAGTGATTATTACTTTAAAAGTAATATTAATAGTTATATTAAAAGTTCATAAATACAAAATAAAGTAATTTCTACTCATTTAGGCCATAGATATAAAAAATGAAAGGTCAGCTCCTAGCACGGGAAATATGAAATTTGAGTAGCACTGAACGTGTTAAACAGATTTACTGTAACTTCATAATTGCATTAAAATAGAAGAGGGGATATATTAAAGTAGGAGAGTAACTGATAAATATTATTATTTTTAGCTAGACAGAAAACTATTAGATTGATTTCGAACAAATTTGCACCAAACATGTCAATTAGGACTGTACAGGAACACGAAAAAAAATTAGAATTTTTGAAAAACAACCCTTTTTTGGGGGAAAACCCCAAAAAATCTGTTATTATTATTATTACTAGCTGCTTTCTTATACAAAATTATAACTTATTTTTTATGGGTTTTTCGGTCAAAAAGGGAGTTGTTTTTCCAAAATGGTTCAAAACCTTTTTTCGTGTATCTATACAGGCCTAATTGACATGTTTGGTGCAAATTTGTTCGAAATCGATTGATTAGTTTTCTCTCTAGCTTTGTTTATATACAGACATACAGATAGACAAACAGGCAGAAATTTTGTAAAAACCACTTTTTTGGACTAATGGGGTTTCAAAACGGATATTTCCACAAAAATCTCAAACATCGATTTTTTGCGATCACTACACAACATAGTATAGTGAGAAAGTAAAATGTTGTTAAATAAGTAGAGTGTTATGTTGTTATGAAAGTAATAGATAATCCTATTGTGTCAGTACCACTACAATCTTTTTTGTAATTTCTGATGTAAATAAGGTTATTTTGTGTTGTTTATAAGTTATGAAGAGTGATTTTTTTAAACCTTACAACCTCTATTATTTAGAAAATCTATTATTTAAAAAAAAGAAGAAAACACGATGTTTGAATGTTTCATATAATTCACATAACTCATGCATCTGGGTAAACACTACTAAACGATTTATTAAAATACATAATGTTGTAATACAAATCTCACCTATTTTGAAACCGAGTTTCATAAAATTTGTTTTTAGAGTTTGAAACAGAACAACTCTTGAACTCTGATAATGTGAATGCTCTTCAATCGCGTGGTATGCAAATAGAAGAACTTTCTGAAAACTTTAGTTAAGTACCTTTTGTAGTTTCGAATTAAGTTATTTTCGCATCAGTCGTTTTAAATTGTTTTTCCCAGTAAGAAGTATAGAGACTATTTTATATTGTTCAATACAATGGGGAGTACATTTTGAAAAGACGGATTTTCTCAAACTATATATTGAAAGGTAGTTTGAAAATTAATCTTCTACCATGTCAGGTTTATTTATTGTCACACCATGCAAGGTAGTTTGGTGTATGATGCATTCACCATGCAACATGTGTGAAATGGGGGCTCCACCAGATTCGGTTATCGAATCAAAATGTGCTTGGCTCGAGAAATGACGTAAGTCACTCTGTGATACGGAGTAAAACGGAATAACTTCAGAGACGTTTTAAGTTTGCATCAAACTAATACTACAATATTTTTTAGTTTACACATCACATCACTATATTGATAGCTACCATTTTACCAATTAATTTGAAAACATTTAGAATTGTAACTGAATTTACTTATAAGGTTGAATTTACGTGGTACTACTTTGAAATACAAATTGTACCTAGGAAACTGTACAAATGATTTGATATACAATTGCTTAATGTTTAATCTTAAAACGGGTCTTAATCTTAACATCGACCAATATCTGGAGGATCAGGATAGCTCAGTTGGTAGAGTGTTGCACGGAAAGGCAAAGGTCCTGGGTTCAAATCCCGGTCTTGGTCCATGTTTTTTCACTTGTAATTTAATTAATTAAAACGGGCTCTTTCTCTGAAATTTCTGATAAGTTACTGAATTTACTAAACAAAATCCCCCTAATATTTTGATAATTAACTATTAAATTAAATGTATAATATATTTTGCTTAGGTAAACTGTACTCAATAATTACCATGCAGCCTCCATAATAATTTAAAGCATATTCTTTATTAAAATTTGCTAACAACAAAACATGATAAATATTTCAAATTAAAAGGTCGTTAATTAAGTTAACATATTTATTTATTCTAAAGCCTTATTGAATGAGTTGTGTCCCTAATTTAATTGGACCTGGAGCTCCTTACAATTGCTTAATAGGTGTTTCTGTTAAACCCTTTGGCAGATAATTCTCTGTAATGAAGTCCCAACCAAATTATTTAATTTGCCTAAGTTTTCAATTGTGAATGTAATTTATTATACCATGTGTCTGAAAAGTCCCAGCCCCCTATTTATTTGTATTAATTTAAATAGACAGATTTGCTTTGCGGATTGTTAACATGAAAAAAAAAATATTTTTTTTTGGCGTATCGTTAGTTTCAACTCCTTCCCCAAAAATGGGGTATTTGGGGGTAAGTCAAAAATGTTAAATAAGAACCCCTTTATTGAGTGACACCTCATTTTAAAGGCATTGATAAAAGACGAAGTATGGCCCGAACCGGAGGTCTGTATGTTGAAAAAAATCTAACAACCGGAAACACGTTTTTTGACCGGAAGTAAATATTTTTTGAGTTTTTCCTACGCGAATGAATTTTTTAGAGTTTTTTCTACAAATAGAAATATAGGATGTTATTCTGC
>JAGFPH010001946.1:131474-160667 GCA_018207615.1 Philaenus spumarius
TAAAATATAGAAAAAAGGAGTGTAACGGGTGTTACTGAAAATGGATAGTGAAGTTGAACTTCATGTAAATGTTCTTAAAACTCTGTGAATTTTAAAACTGTAAAATTTTGAAAAAATATGGTTTATTCCACAGTAAATGTATGTAATGGAACTGTAATTCAAATTGATATTGGCATTCAATTTTTTTAAACATAAAATTAAATCTTGTGTAACGGGTGTTACATTAAAATGTAACGGGTGTTACGCAGTTGCTAAAATTAAGATTTTTAACATATATTATATAATAATAAGGTGTCAAATAACAACAAGAAGTATAATTGAGGTTTCTTTGATCACTATAAGAAATAAAAACTTATATTTCATAAAAAAACTTATATTTAACAAATATATACTTAATACATTACATGGATATAGTTCAGTACTTTTTATACCATGCCTTAGGGCCTTCTATGAATTAGACTTACTAAAGATCAGTCTTATATATGCCCCTATCAAGAATTAATAGAATAGGCGTAAAACTTTAAATAAAAACAAAATAATCGCTAAATCAAATTCTAGAATTAACAATTTGGAACTTCATAAGCGCATTCATTTTTCAAAAATATCAACTGCTAGTGGAAACTCGTAAAGAATTGTAAAATGTCCTTTGGGCTACTGTAAGTTGTTGTAATTTGCCAAAAATATTCTTAAATTTGTCATCTCTCAGAATATGATATTTAATATCCCAGCGAAATCTGAGATATTGATGATAATTGCGCTTCTTATTTTTCTCCCTACATTTTTTTACTCTGCTTTGGATCTTTTCAAGTTGTTCTTTCTTTTAGTGTATCGTTCTCTTCTCTTCTATTTTTATCTCACTCTCTGGCTTTTTGCAAATGCTGCTGACACTTTACAACGTCACTACTCATCATTTTAACGCGAGAAAAAAATTTATGAGGTGTAATAGTTATAGAATTAAAACTTTAAAGATAAATAAAATCATTTGATACGCCTAACATTCATTGCCCACTAAATATGTTAAAAGATTGATTCTGGAATTACAAATAGGAAATTCGCAGTATGAAATTTGAAGGTGTTATCGTGTTCAATTTTATTTAAAATAACATATCATTCTTAACTTTCTAAGTTGCTACCAAAATTAATAAACTCTCAATAAGGCTATATATTTAAATTCTACTTAAAATGAATATAAATATACTAAACACTGAATGGTTGTGAGTTGTGTTGAATTGTAACACCCGTTACATTAAATTATTTAACACCCGTTACGCGAATTACTCATTAAATTATAAAACTAAAATTAAAATAATAATACCAAAACATTAGGGAAACAAAACCTCTTACTTTTACAGTAAAAGTATTTTCCTAAGGTGTTTGTTCATTTTGTAATACTAACTTTTGTAAAAAAAAGGTAACGGGTGTCACATCACGTATTACTTAAGTTTAAAGGCAAATTACAAATTAAAAGACAATATATTATCTTAAATTATGGCATTAATAGTTAGAAAAGTCTTTCAGCTATCTTCTGTAGCAACTTCAATCACTAGATCAGCTGTATCATATTTATTGCAGTGCTGCTAAGTTCACAGAAAAAACATTTCCGGAAGATAGCTGTTGATACTCACAGAAAAAAGAACTTAAACTAATTAATTACAAATATCAAAATTTGCTAAAAATGCTAAACATATTAGAAATTTTCACCTTGACGTGCAACATATTGAATTATATTATATTTTATTTTTATTTTTTACACCTCAGGCTAACTTTAAGCTGGAATGCCTGAAAAACTAGTTTCATTTCTAGAAGTTTCAAGGTTTTGTTAAACATATATCAATATACCTACTTTTTATCAGAGTGACTGAGAACGTATAGGTTTGCTGCAATAGGCTAGAATAAAATGTGTTTTTTTGGCAAAACGAATGCTGACAACGGTAATAACTTATTACTTTAGGAAAAATTCGCAATTAAGCATTTTGATTTTTTTTTTTTGCAGAATGACCTCCGTATGTGAATATGACATATGACAGAATGACATATGCAGAATATGTACCGTATGTGTATATCCTTGAAAAAATGTTTATTGTATTATTGAAACAGTCCATTTTATGACTGTCAAGTGTAATAATGGTATTTTGCACTATTCATTTTTTATTTATTTCTCGTTTTCATGTACTAAAATATAAGTTTTATTTGAAACAAATAACTAACGTTATAGGGTAATATTATTCATACCCTGGTGTTATTGAATAATGTATGGCCAAAGAACCTGTATATAGGCCTACTTTCATAAATCCTTTAATTTGAACTACTGTATATTTTTCTATATTTATTCTAGATGTCTCTTTTCGACTTACAGAAAATACTTTTTAACAGATAACAAACACCTGTCGTAATCAGTAGTCTAGTCTAGTAAGTGTGTCCGGCCAGAGTATGAATGCGAGTAGTGAGTGAGTTGACGAACGCTACAGTTGCAGGGCCGGGCAGAGCGGCTGGCTGGGCTGTGCTGAAGGGGGGGGGGGACCGGAGCGTGAGAGAAATAATGATAATATCTTTAAAAAATGATTCCGATACGACCATTTGACCAAGTTAATATCTGAAAACGGCAAAATTCTTTTAAAATTTGTATTTACAAAATGACTACCTGCGATTTAAACAAAATATTACAGCAAAAAAAAACCTGTATAAAACTTTTTTATAAATAAATTTAAAAAAAAAAAAACATCACAATAGCGTGAATGTTTTATTCATATCATTTACAAAATAACTTACAAAACAAAAATCGGATAATAATTACGGAAATTATTCGTAGTACAAATTTGCCGCAGAGGTGCTGCCATCTGTCGGGCCAAAAACACAACTTTTTCAGGGATGTTTAGCCTTAAAGAAAACAATATAATATGTAACACCAGATGTTTGACTTTTAATACAGTAAGCGTTTTGTTTGCTTTTAAATCTAAAAAAAATAACTGTTAGTAGTGAAGAATAATTACCTAAATTTGCCAAATAGGTTGCAAATAAACGTGATTAGGTTTATCGTAGATTTAATCTAAAATTATGTTAAGTTTTTGATCCAGATCAACTAATTTATTTTTAACATGTAACAACAGAGGTTTAAATTGAATTATAATACAATAAACATTAACTTTGATCTTTGTGTGTTTGCTTTTAGTTCGTTAATCTAACCTAAAGAAGCTGTTTTTTTTTGTGAAGGATAATAAACTAATTGTATTCTAAACTCACGTCAGCAGTTCAGCTGCGTGTTCGAATTATTTGTTTTGCAATAGTGTATTACGTTACAAGCCCGGTTAGTAGGGGTTTTCTGTTCGTGTACGATAGTTCTCGAGGCGTTTAGTGCAAACGTCGTAAAACTTACCGGGCGAGTTGCGTACGATACTTTTCATTATACTACACTGAAAAAGTAACATACTTTCAATCATAACATCGTTTTATTTCAGAAAATAACACAAATTCAATTAGTTGTTACAATTTGAACTCAATGCATAACTATACTTGATTTAAAAGAAATTATCTTTAATCTATTTGAAATGTATGTCTATTGTCCAATTAGTGTTGTTTTGGATACTTAACCCTTTACTCAGGAGTACATTTAGTTTAATGGAGATATTCTTAGTGGTTTCTTTCATTTCATCCACGTGTAATCATTTTCTCTTAACCGTTCTGTTTACTCTTATTTCAAGCTTTGGAAGTGATCAGTAATAAATAAATACGTTATTGTTGTAATCGTCTGTTTGCATAAATCTGCGATGTTTATGGTTGTAATCAGCTGTTTGCATAAATCTGAGATGTTTATTGTTGTAACACAGCTTTTTGCATAAATCTTCGATGGTTATTGTTGTAATCAGCTGTTTGCATGAATCTGTGATGTTTATTGTAGTACTCAGCTGTTTGCATAAATCTGCGACGTTTATTGTTGTAATCAGCTGTTTGCTCATTTTATGTAAATTGAATTAACTTTTATACCTTAATTAACGCCCTACGAAATATTTCAATAGGGATTCGTTTCTGTGAGTAATCTGAAACACGGGTGAAATCTTTCGCCAGCTGTAACTCTCTAACGAAGCATTCCCGGACCTATGAATATATGGGTTTTTTTCATCTTTTTTTTACTAGTGGAATCAGTTCAGTAAATGTTCGGAACATTATGAACATAACTTATTATTTTAGTTCATAATAACTTTAAAATACAGTATTTTGTTTCTAGAGTAATTCTGGGTATTGTTGACAACTACCAAGAAATGCATTTTTCCTTTTTTTTCAATATCTCTGTTATCCTTTGAGCTACAGAAAAAATAAAAAAACATTGTGTTTGCTATTAAAAAAGTAATTTTTTTTGTCTCTCGTATTTTTTTATTTATTTTTTTTTTTTTATAAGTTGGTGGTATTTAAGATATTTGACATTAAAAACTTTAAACGGCCGCTATTTTGAAAATATTTAAAATAATGTTCTAAATTTTCGTACAGTGATACAAAGTTCTGCAGCAAATAGGTATATAAAGTTTGAGCTCAATATCTCTTCTACTTCCAAAAATATTAAGTATTTTGTAAAAAACACATACAGACAGATGAAAAAATAAGCACCGTAGACCCACGTTTATATTGTGAAATACGTTTGTCTGGATCTCAGGAACTTATCCACAAAATGGGTCCAGAGAGTTCGGGGACACCCTGTATAATGTTTACTATAATGCACTTGATCTGATGCACATGAAATTATTGATGTAATTAACAGTTCAATATTCAATATTTAGTGCTTCGAAGCAAAAACTGAACAGGCAAGGTAAGTAAAAACCAATTAAATAAAATAATTCTAGAATCAATCAATTACGTTAAACTTAGTCAAAGGCAAAATTTCCTGTTTACTTTAATGAACACATTTAGTTTGGTTGAATAATCAACAAAGAAATACGTGTATTGCCATTTTATGTGTAATCAATTGAAGGGTTAGTTACAGTCTTTGAAGTGGTTCACTGGGCAATGTGCAACTGAATAGATTATTAGTGATTGCAATAATCCACATTGAGCAACATAATTAATTATAACTAGGGGCTTTGCCCGTGGACGCTTCGCTTCGCTCGCAGTTGGTAAATTCGCTAAATAATCTCGTTAATTTTTGGCTCGTTTGTTCATATGTGACCGAGCATAAATCAGCTGTTTTGTTTGGCAGCTGATTCAAACTCTTTAAACATTACCTCCATAAGATTAACATGGGAAATTTGAATGATTGTGTGCCAGAGCTCCTTCTCGGGTGAATAGCGGCTAAACGGATGATTGGATCTTAAATTTGATGGAAAATTGTTAGTTTGAAATTAAATTTGCTACAACTTTTGTGTTTAACATGTTTTGCTATCTCTTACCGTTTTCTTACAAAACGCAATCAAAGTGGAAAAACTAAAAAATTGAAAAATCTTTCCCTCCCAAAAGGTGCTTTCAAAATTAAAAATGTTAACGAGTGGGGTACGATCACGGGAAGTGCCTCATAGTTTATGTCAGTGAATCAGTGAACCCGTCTAGCTTTAAAGACTTTGGGCGGAGCCTCCCTTCTCGGATGAATAGTGGCTAAATGGATGATTGGATCTTGAATCTGACGGAAAATCTATATTTTGAAATTAAATTTTCTACAACTTTTGTATTTAACATTGTTTGCTATCTCTTACCGTTTTCTTACTAAACGCGCTCAAAGTGAAAAAATTAAAAAATTCGAAGAAACATTTCCCGCCCAAAAGGTGTTTCCAAAATTAAAAAATGTTAAATTCTGGCAATTTTCCCAAAAGTTTCTCGTCGAGAGCTTTAATTCAAGTATGAGGTTGAGGGTGGTACGATTACGGGAAGTGCCTCATACTTAATGTCAGTGAATCAATGTTACCGTCTAGCTTTATATAAGTAGATGTTTCTAATCGCTGAATGTAAAACTTTAATTCTGGGTTTTTAACTATTACTACTGTTTTACTGCCAAGTTAAATTAGATGGAAATTGTTCACTCAATTCCAATGTACAACATATAAAATGCGAAAATTAATAAACAATTTGATCTGAGCGAATTTCCCAAATGAAGTTCATTTGTATATTTTAGGGTTTCAAAAAACTCTTTGGGAAATTGGTCTACTCACGTGTACGAAATATATCAGTAGTATTTGTTTGCGTCTCAGCTAGTCCCGGTTCTCGCGCTGCTTCGTTCCTCTTGCAGCGGAAAGCTAGCTATATGAGTTTGCACCTTGATCTTGCGACCTCGGATTATGGACTGCTTCGCTTCACTTTCAACGGACAAACTCACTAAACCAGAAAATTTTTCACGAAAATTTTAAACCAGGTTTTTTTATTATATTTTAGGTTCCGATCGACTTTGGAGAAACCAGACAGTCTATAAGGTCGTGTAAAATGTGCAGAATAATCTCCTATATGTATTTTGTTTTTAGATTTAATTCTAGTACGAAAAATCTCATAAAATTTTTACTTCAAGTCCGAAAACCTGCTTCCTGTTTATGGATTTGTTATCTAACGAATTCGTCCTAGTACTTAGACAACAATCGTGTTCCAAATTGGCTGCCAGAGTGCCAACACATAAATACATATAGGGATGTATATATATATAAACTTTATAATGACACACCAAAACGTGTTTTGTGGACAATGATCGTTGCTCATTGACCACTTTCGACCTTATGCCTCGTTATAAGAGTCACTAATTCCACAGTAAATACCACGAAAGAATACCGTCGAGGGACGGGCTTGCGTACACCGAAACCTTGAACGCTCCAATCGCCTTAGTGCGACGTTGTCACATTCTTCTCACGCTTCTAACTGAACGCGGCTGGCCCAACGCAAATTCTTTAAACTGTGCGCTCAAACCTCGAGTAGTAAATACCAGGAGTGTTCAAGACTAGTACATATGGCAACGCTGCGTGCCCATCCTATTGTCCGCCATGCAACGGTATTCTTTAGTGGTCTTTAATATAGTAATAATGTAAATGTACAGTTCGTCAGATTTAGCAAGACCTCTACGATGTGCTGGCGGGAGGGAAGAATTTAAGCAAGTGGGGACGCTGGAGGGGAAGGGACTCCACGCTACTTATTATCACTGATGTCGCGACAGCCTTGTATTGTATTACTTCCAGACCGAAGTGTTACGTTCAGAACTTAGTTATGGACTGAGCCTCTCTGATCCCCCACCACAAGAATTAATTTTGGGTCTACTTTGAATCTTGAGGTCACGGCTCATGCTAGAAATTCTCTACTATACATTATTTTAGATCTTATATACATTCATTTATATATATACTTTTTAATGACGCACCAAAACATGCTCATTGACCACTCCTGAATTTATCTCTCAATGAGTCACTAGAATACCTCATATTTCCTACGGAAATTCGGAAATAACATAAAGAAAGTGTATCGATATAAACAGTTATAAAAATTAATTTGTCCATTGAAAAAATATACTTCTTTGATTTCGTAAATAAGATTGAATTGTTCGTAAACAAATCAACTATAACTATAATATTTTTAATAGCGGCAAAGTCCATGATTTGATAGAATAATTTGTGTTTCTAATTAAATGTATATTTCATAGTGAAAACAAGTAATAAATGTTCTTTAATTTTTAACTTTATACTCAATCCTCTTATCTATATATATAAAAGCGAAATACCACTCACTCACTCACTCACTCACTGAATCACTCATCACGATTTCTCAAAAACTACCGAACGGAATGGAATGAAATTCGGTATGTTGCTTTCTCTAGGGCCATAGGTGCTTACTAAGAAAGGGTTTTAAAAATTGGTAATTTTAGGGGGGTTTGGGGGGTAAAAATGACTAAATCGCGATTTCTCAAAAATTACCGAACAGATTGGAATGAAATTTGGTATGTAGCTTCCTATAGGGCCATAGGCGCTCGCTAAGAAAGGGTTTCAAAAAATTCTAAATTTTAGGGGGGTTTGGGGGGATCAAAGTTATTAAATCACGATTTCTTCAAAACTACCGAACGGATTGGAATGAAATTTGGTACGTAGCTTCCTTTCTAGCGTAGGTGCTCATTAAGAAAGGGTATACAAAATTTCGAAATTTTAGGAAGGGTTTGGGGGATCAAAGTTACTCAAATCATAATTTCAGATCTTTTATATGAGGCGTTTAGAAGCAAAAACAAATGTCTCCATCACAGTAGATTTTTCAGGAATTGGAAAAACTGACACAACTTAAGTCATCATTATTTTTTTAGTGTATTTTTTTCACATAAAGCTGTGTACATTTTTTCCCTGTTAAAACAAAGCCTGGAATTGAGAAATAATAAACAAAGTTGTAAATTAACTTTTAAATATACAGATGTCGGTTTTTGCATCTCACCTTGGTAAAAATCGGTTTTTGCATCTCACCTTGATCTAAATGTCGGTTTTTGCTTCTGAATTTTGGAAATAAACACTCTTTTTAACACTTAAAAAACCTTTTAATTTTGATAGTAAAAATAAAAAATAGTTTTTTTAGAACCTGTACTTATAAAACAAAAGAAACATTTGATTTTCTGATGGTATTTAAATACACAAGATATTTTCCTCACAAGGAGGCGAACACAAATCAGTATTTTTTCATTATTTGTAGTGACTCATTATTTACAATATTTATAATGTCTTTATAAAATTTAAGTTCGGGCACTTGATCCCATGTTGAAGGATCTCTTATCCGTTTTCTGCCTTTGCCGTGTGTAGGCCTAACTCCTACAGTAATGTCCATTATGTTTCTTATTTAATCATAGAGTGTAAAAGGAATATTAATATTCAAAACAAAATTACTGCACGATATAAACAACAGAGAAATTAATGAAGAAAGCTTACAGGGCATGGTAGACGACTAACAGTCACGTGGTTCCAATCCTGGCGCTCTGATTGGCCGTTGGCAAATATCGGTTGTTGCATCTCACCGACGTACAATTTTATCGTTTTTTGCTTCTAAAGCTGGATTTTAAACAAGAATAACATTTAAAATGTCGGTTTTTGCTTCTTTCTAATACAATAGATGGATGTGGTAAGAATAGACAAACAAAATGACGTAAAAAGTATATTTGTAAAAAAATGTCACTTATCGGTTTTTGCTTTTACACGCCTCATATATTATTATGACAATAGTGCTTTTATTATTTAAGATCTATATATATAAAAGCATAATACCACTCACTGACTGAACACTTAAAAATAATACAATTACGTTAAAAAAACTGGAAATACCAACCACCACGGACAACGCCGTACGGGTCAGCTAGTAATATTATAAAATCGATTGTTTTACTTAGGCAATTACACTGTCAGCTGAGGTTATACACCGTTGTTAAAAAGAAGTAGTAAAATATGCGCATTATGGTGGTAGGAGGATATTGTACAAAGCACGCATGCGCTGTCATATAAATTCAATTTGTAATTTCAATTAGGTGAAACTATCTACCTACTGGTACTGCAATTACACATATATATTTAAACGATACTGGCTAAAAATCAATAAGTTCATTTTAATAATATTTGTCCATTCAAAATATATAATTCAGAAGACACAAAACATAATATCACATAATATTATTAGTGAATTAACATATAAAAAAGATGAGCTATTACAATGACATATACAGGGTGTATAAAAAGTCTGGCACCGGTTTAATATTTAGTATATAAACAAAATTTGAATGTAGATACTACTAGAACCTACTCTATATAAAAATACTATTTTATTGGTATTTCAAAAAAAATATTCGCTATCTTGCATCCGCCATTTTGATTAAAACTTTGATTTTTTTAAATGGGAAGGTTGTCATGTGATACATCATTTCGATGTAGAATTTCAAGAGAAAACCAACGGTGAAATTTACACATCCATATCTTAACCAATTAAAAATGGCGGCAAAAAAACACTAAATCGTGCTTTCCGATTTTGCCCCATTTTGCTGTTTTGTTTAGTTTTGATACACTATGTAGCCTGTACATATTTTAATGTTTTAATTTATTTTAACTATTTTATCAGTATGCATGTATTTTGTAATTCGAATTATTTCATTTATTACTGTAGTTCTTGTAAAATATATTTGATTTTTGTCTTGACACTTTACTTTTTTAAATGTTATTCATATGTTTGTTGTTCAATATTTAATAACTTTGACGGATTAAAAAGAAACTATGCTCATTACATTACTCATAATGTTAGTAGTATTATACAAATTATAAACTGTGAACACATTTCAACATAAAATAAACTAATCTCATTACAATAACTTATTCACTAAGCATGCAAAACGAATAGATCGCCTACATTAAATGTATTTCTGGAATATATATAACACACTAAAATACAAAACACAGTCAATAGTATTACAATGTGTATTGTTCTCTATGGTATGAGTAGGAAATGGTTGCTAAGGGAAACGTAACACAATTAGGAGTTAATACTGACCGTCCTGTTTGACGTGCGGCCAAGAGAATTTGCGTGGTAATTTATTCACAGATGTGTAGCGTTGGGGAACTAAAACAATCACTGAATCATAGTTTACTAGATAAACTATAAGTAATTAGTGACTTGGTTTAAATTGATGTCATTATTGCAACGATTTACTAAAAACAAGCAATTTTCAGATGTCTTGTATTGACCATAACGCATAGGCTAAGTTTAAACAGACATCAGGGCTATTGGAAATGTGATTTTAAGCCAATATATAGTTAAAGAATCTAAAGGAAATATTTTTTCTAATATCCAGCGCCCTTAAAGGCATTCACTGTAGCCGTTATTTTTAAAGAATTGTGTAAATTTAGGTTTAGAGTTACATCATTTACAAGGAAAGAATTTTAAAACAATGGCCTCAAACTTTCAGGTCTGTATGTCTGTCTATTTATCTAAAATGTCGACTAAATAATTGATTTTTACATTTAGTATTGACCCATGTTTTAAGGGTCTTCTATACCTTGCGTTAAAGAGCAAAACGCAGTTTTTCAACCTAAAAAGTTGTGAAACATCTTAAATTGTTCTTAAAGGCTTTATGTTTTGTCTTATATCTCATAATTGAAAGAAATCGTCGGCAACTCCTTTTAATCAACAGTTTAAATGAGTAAAAATCGATTATTTTTAACGCACTTTTTGGGAGTTTTAAGCAATAATTTCCATATTTTAAGCTAACATGTAAAAAATATAAAGCCTTCTTTATAACTTAAAGTAGTTTCCCAGATTAATAATTTATAAATAGAACCCGAAACACGGTATTACGAATGCATGTTTTAACGATTTTGCGGCTTGAGTCAGGCCTTTTGCATTGAAATCATACTGTACACTCGGGAGTTTTCTTCAAGGTAAAGAAGAGCCTTAAAATAAATAAATGGTACCAGAAACTGGCACATACTTTCTCCCACAAATATTTAAATTCATTATGGTATTAAATTAGGAGGGTCGATACATTAAAGTAGAGAGTAACTAGTAAATATTATTATTATTATTAAAACTATTCCAATGATTTCAAACAAATTTACACCAAACGTGTCAATTAGGCCAGTATAGATGCACGAAAAAGGTTTTGGAAAATTTTAAAAAACAACCCCCTTTTTGGCCAAAAAACCCACAAAATCAGTTATTGTAACTATTATTAGCTAAACGAGAATTTTTAGAAAGATTAGGTTTATTGCATATCGTAGGGTACATTAAGGGCTACAAATAAGCCAATTTTTTTATTAAAATCGTTATAGCCGTTTTTTTAGGTTTTTTGGCCAAAAAAGGGGTTGTTTTTCAAAAATTTTTGAAACCTATTTTCGAGCACCTATCTAGGCCTAATTGACATGTTCGGTGCAAAATTTGTTTGAAATCGATCGAATAGTTTTCTCTAGCTAATAATAATAATATTTATTAGTTACTCTCCTACTTTAATGTATCCCCTCTAATACTTTAATACAATTATAAAGTCACAGTAAATCTGTTTAACACATTCACTGCTACGCAAATTTCTTATTTCCTATGCTAGGAGCTGACCTTTTATTTTTTATATTTATAGCCTAAATGAGTAGAAATTACTTTAATTTTTATTTTCGAACCTTTCTGCGTAATAATCACTAATATTTTAAAGCGGACGAAAATGTGCGTCCACAGCTCATAGGCTTGAAATTTTCGTGCGAAGCACGCAATGCTCTGTGTATTGAAAATTCTCCCAATACAGGGGTTGGCGTGCGAAGCACACAATGAAATGTGTATTGAAAATACTCCTAATACGGGAGTTGGTGCAATGCACGGTGTATGTACCTAATCGGTATCAGAGTGTACGATAGCCCATCCATTGGCTTCACCATGGGTTACCGTTGAGGATGGTGAGCGAAGTGAGCCCCAAGTACTGTATAATAAAGATGTTGTTCAACTTATGAGAAAGAGAGGGAGAGAGAAAGAGAGAAAATTTGAATTCGATAAAGATTAAATGAAGTAAAATTTATACAGACACTATAAACTGTTTTTAAAATAATACCAACATAATTTGTGACTGTTATATCTTTTTTGCACGTAATAACAGAATAAACTTTTTAAGAAGAAACACAATTTTGTATTATTTATTTCATTTCAAATTAAATATCAAACTGTAACAATTAAATCACACGATTTTTTCTTTATAGAAAAAACAAAGAGGTAATTTCTATTATAATTATAAAAATATATAACAGTGACTATTCTAAAAAGAACACGAGCACAGAAAACAAATATCCCACCACTACATTTCGAGCCAAAAGCCAGCAATGAAAGCTAATTTAATCATTCACGGGACGGAATCTAATTTGCCGAGTCTGAACGTTCCCTGCCTCGTTAACATACTCTGCGGTCCAATGTAGGGGCTTTATTTATGTGATTGTACGTGTACTGTAGGGCGTGTGCTTTACTAAACGTCTTGTCTTGGTTGAAACTATGTTATTTAATTGTTATTTTGTGAGTTTAGCATACAACGACTTTCTTCGGTGTTAAACACCCTAATAATGATGTGATATTAAATTGTTAAAAGATTACTGACACGTTTTCTTTAAATGAAAAGTTTGATATGCCCTAATTTTACTGGATTGCTGTGTAAATTATTGTAAGAAATATAAATCATGTTGAAAAGCAAACCGTTAAGGAAAACTATTTGGCTGAAAATAAACACAACAAAAAATCAAAGCAAAGGTAACCAAATCAAGATTAAGAATTTAAAAAAAAAATGTCAATAATTGCACCAAGACTCTACAATAAACTTCCAAACAAATGTGACGTTAGCAGGGGAGATTATTAATTAAGTTTGGGGTGTATAAAAGGAGCACCATTTTACCCCCAAATCGAAGGTTAGCTGAGGGCCCACAGATCACTGACAAATCATCGGGTTTCATGGTCGAAACAACACGATTAACCACCCACGTTTAACCAGGTTTGACAAATACTAATTTACATATTAACTACTATAGACCATACAATAGACAACACTAGGTTTGTTAGGGTATACAAGCACGAGAGTGCCATACCTTCACAACCATAAATAACTTACATTACAGGACTAAACACTGTCATACCCCCGAGAACCGGTAGCCACGCACAGTACTTCTTAGCCGGCCATAATTATAATATCGAACCAAATTACGAACTTTTAAGGCGTAAGTTGAAAAACAGTTCACACGAAGTCTGTCCTGTGCTGATTAATGGAGATGTATGTGGTTAATGTGCAGCGCACGGATATCCTCTCAATCAGTGGCGGCTCGTGCTATAGGTTCGGTGAAACCCCAAGCAAATTGCGTTAATAACATAATATTTTAACAACTATAAATATTTAGTACTTGTTTTCATAAATCTAACAATATAGAGTGAAGAGTTATTAAAATACGACAGAGAGTTACAACGCGCAGCTCTACTACGTCGTTTTCAGCTGCCTGGTTCAACTCGAAGAATGGACCTTCTTGCCTAGGCGAGGGAGTACAGGGGAGGAGTGGGGGAATAGCCGTTTTAGCATCGCTTTTCGCTGCAATCTAAATGCAGCGACTCCCGACTCCTTCCGAAGATAGCCGAAGCTGCAGTTCACAACTAACTGTGTTATGTAAATAAGCTTAGGCCTACTTTTTCCTTTGAGTAGTTGGCGTTTGTTTACTGCTTTGATTTATAGGTTATGTCAGTTGTGCATTCTATGAAGTTCATGGATTAAGTTTGTGTTAGTGTGAACACATAAATAAATAATATTATTGCAGTTCAGTGTTGTTATTAGCGTTGTGTTAAGGTAAAGTTTTTAGAATGGGCAGCGTTACATCTTTGCTAAGGGTAACTTTTCTTCTTTACCTCTTGAAGAAAAGTGTGCTATTAAAGTGTACAGGTATTTGTGTAACTTCATTATTTATGAGTCACTTTATGGACTAAAAACTTAAATAAACTAATGAATAAAGTATAGGCTACTAATGTAAGACAACATTGTTATCAATTTTCCATTTATAATTAATCTATCTATCTAACTCCAATCCATCATGGAAGCTGTAACCCGATTTTATCTTATTGCACGATTTTCAGAGATGACTTAAAACAACAACAACAAAAAAACAGGCCTGAAAGTATTAATTCTTATGTTTAGTACTAATGCAGTAATCCCCCGACCCCTGGTAGATTTGAACCCCCAATGTAATAATTCACCAACCGCCACTGCCTCTTACAAAAAATAACCGTCGCATTCTACATAGAGTCCGACACCCAAGTCTAACCCTGATCCTGAGCGCGTCACACAATAAAAATATCGTAAATTGTTAAACAAATATTTGATCGTCCCGAAGTACTGGGTATCGAGCAGGGACTTTTTGGGGATCATGTTGGATTTACTCTTGGGATGGGACATTGTAGTTCCTGATTTTAGTAATTAGTTTTGTTTGGGGTTTTGTTGCAATTTCAACCTTTTATCTTTTACAAGTCTTAAAGTATTCAATAAGTATGAGATACGCATACCTTTTCCCAAGTAATTAAAACATATATTTGTAATAACTAATATGAAGAGGGTTATAATATCGAAATAAACAATACACGGGTTATTTTATACACTACGTATTTATGTGGGAAATAGAGAGAGTTATTACTATCTATGAAACACGTGTTTACTGATATCATACCGTAGACTGACAATATCATAATAATTAGTCAATCGTCGTTTTGTTAAACGAGAAAGTAGAAAAACTGCTTGTACTTATTTTATCTCAAAGTGTAATATTATAAATAATAAAACACAGATAATAAAACATTTGTAAACACAATTTTTGAGGTAGGTTGTACTGGGTTAATGTGAAGTTACACGAAAAAAAAGTGGGAAAACTCTATGGGCCTTAAAAGTTTGAAGAAGAGACTCAATGTCTGAGGAGTGGTTAAGATTACACTACTTGTAAAAAGGCATTACATCAATTTTAAATGTGTGCTTTAAACCGACCAAGATATAGAAAACAATATGGCAAATAACTGGAAAAAAAAGTACATGTAGTTACATTTGGCTAGTAAAATTTAAATTAACTTAAAATTGTTTTAAAATCTTTCCATCTTTTTAAACTTCTGTTTAACCGGTCTTACTTAAACAAACTTTATTCAGAATAATGTAAAGTTAATTATAACATCATTTATAGAAATGTTGTTAGAATGAATACCTTAAGAACATTATGTATTTTGATCGGTATTGTAAAGTACTACACATTTTAATACATATATATATATAGGCCTATATATATATATATTACTAAAACCTCCTCTTTCTAGAGAAATGTTATGCATAATTATTAAACATTCGGCGATCATCGCTGTGTGTTAAATACCTGGGAATTGTCGATAACGAAGAATTAGCATACAGCATATAGCGGGTTGGACTAGAGATTAACTAAATTTATCGCTCGTGGGCGTATAATTGAAATGGAAAATATTAGAGGAAATGTTTAAATTTCAATAGTTAGTACAATACTCTCTAACTAAAATCAATTTTGGGTTTCCTAATCCGTTTGATTACATTATTGTATTTAAAACGTTACTTGAATTTAATTTGTCCACAAATATAAATATTTTGTATATATTGTTATAATATATGAATATATAATATAAAGGGCTGAGAAGCTAAAGGGTATAAGTGTAGTGAAGTTAGTTTTGAGAAAACTCAGTTTAAAGTTAAACTGTTATAATCAAATCCAGGTAAAACCATGATCACTAAAACTAATATATTTTTAATTGCTAGGTTCTAGACTAACATAATAACAAAGATAAATTTGATTTACATCCTCTTATTCTTTGTTATTAGCCAATATTTGATAAAAGTTGTCACTTGCACCCCTGGACTGTTAACATGTTCACTGCTAAGGACGCACATGTGAGCTTGACACTGAACCCTATGAGAAGCGGCCGACGCACAGTGCATTGCACTCCAACCCCCGTATTGGGAGTGTTTTCAATACGCAATGCATTGCGTGCTTCACACGCCAACCCCAATATTGGGAGTATGTTCAATACACAATGCATTGAGTGCTTTCCACGCCAACCCCCGTATTGAAAGTATTTTCAATACACAGTGCATTGCGTGCTTCTCACGCCAACCCCCGTATTAGGAGTGTTTTCAATACACAGTGCATTGAGTGCTTCGCACGCCAAAACACATTTGGGAGATTTTTCAATACACAATGCAATGCGTTCTTCGCACGCCAACCCCCGTATTGGGAACATTTTCAATAGACGGAGCATTGCGTGCTTCGCACGCCAACTTGAAGCCTATGTGCGCCCGCTTTAAAATTTTAGTGATTATTACGTAGGAAGGTTTAGAAATAAAAAATAAAGTAATTTCTACTCATTTAGGCTATAAATATTTCTACTAATATATTTCGTACACGCAGGCCTGCAGATATTCAATTCCCCGAGTTGTTGGTTGAAACCCTAAATCCTGTAAACTTAATTTGGAAATTTGCTCAACTCACATTAGAGCTCACAATACTCAGCTGCGAGATCTAATTGTTGAATTTTCTCCATATTTTGTGTAAATGATTTTACAACAACAACAAAATCGTACAAAATGTAAAAAGCAGTTTTTGTAAACCATTTTAAGGCGATTTTAGTATGAACAAATTTGATAATTAAAAGCCCTTTAATTTTGATTATTTTTTAAATTGTCAAAGATATAAATGTTTAAAATGGTTCGACCACGCAGCTGAACCGCTGACGTGAGTTGAGCAAATTTTTAAAATTAAGTTTATGATTTAGGGTTTCAACCAACAATTTGGGAAATAGGTCTATTCACGACGGTGCTGAATAGCTGCAAAATGATTCGCACGCTATTCCGCATTTTGGAATTATCTTCAATACACATAGCATTGCGTGCTTCGCACGCCATTCTACATATTGGGATTATCTTCAATACACAATCATTGCGTGCTTCGCACGCCATTCCACATTTTGGGAATATCTTCAATACACAAAGAATTGCGTGCTTCGCACGCCATTCCAAATTTTGAGAGTAACTTCAACACACAAACATTGCGTGCTTCGCACTCCAACTCCCTTATTGGGGGTATCTTCAACGCACAAAGCATTGCGTGCTTCGCACCCCAACCCCACCGGGTACTTCTATGGTATTTTACGTTTTGATCGATTTTGGGGGAACCAAGCGAGCTATTAGGTCGCGTAAAAAACAAAATCCTACATTTATATTTGTAAAAAAAATTAAAAAACAAATACATTCTGGTAGGAAAAATCTAAAAAATAGTTACTTCCGGTGATAAAACGTGCTTTTTGGCTACGAACTCGTCCGAGCGACGTAGACAACCAACATGTGTACCAAATTTGAACCGAATCGGACTTAAAATGCGGCCGCAAGAGTATATATGATTTTTAATGACACCCCAAAACGTGTTCTGGGGACCGTGATCGGTGATCATTTGCTACTCCCGACCTTGGGACTTACCATAAGGGATACTGCGATAGCTCATTTTTTCTATGGAAATTCACTAATTATGGAACACTTTTGTATTAGTTTGCATTGGAAAATGCTTGATATATTTAGAGCATCAGCAATGTTTTTGCAAAAATTTGGAGTTTTTGAGTAAATGTATTTTATGACCCGGTCTCGCCATTTTTAAACAGGAACAGGCAATAAAAAGGAAATGTTTACTTTCAATAGATTAATATTTAAGTACTTAAAATGTCTGATGCTTCTTTTTTCGTTTCTATTCCTATTTCGGAGCTTACTTCCCATCATCAGATCTTAACTCATTTTAGGTCGTCAAACATTATAACAATAACAACACTAAAACTATGTCCATTACATTACACAAATATTTGGCGGTACCTCGATGTTTGAAGGAAGAATGAGTTAAGCTCTGGTGATAAGCCCCGAAACGCGTAAAGAAAAAAAAAATAGAAATCACGGAGGGTGTAAGTAATAATCACATCTTTGACTTGGATATTTCTACTCGAAAATGAGTTTCAAAATATACCTTTAAAGTCATGCAATACTTGAGCTATGCGTACATTTAAAACCTTCCCCATCCCCGAAACATGCCCCATCACAGTGAAGCGGACAAAAATTTTGCTTAGTTTTTTTATGTTTGATATTGTATTGTTTCAGTTGAAAATAAGAGTCTAAAATCAACAGTTTGCTCGTTATAGGCTGTATACCTCATGGCTAGTATATGGGTAAAACCATGACATATATTTTAACGAAAAATGTTCAACAAATAAAATTTAAACTAGTAATAAAAATTACGTGATTCTGTAAATTTACTGCCTAGTAAATATATATGTACTTTGAGTACAATACTTCTAAACTAGCATGCAACTTCTTCCCAAATTGCATTTACTAATTTATAAATCGGTTCGATGGCCCATAGAGCCAATTCTTTATTAAATAATATTAGAGATCGGTATAGGGTGATGGTCCATCGAACCAAAACGTATTTTTATTTAAGGGTCTATGGTCCATCGATGTGATGCGTAATAGAACCAGTCCCTAATTTTATACTTCAAAAGAATGTGTATCTCTAATTTTAATGAAGCGGTTTTGTTTATGAATAAGCCTCGTTCTTTTTAATTTGTATTTTATTTCTGATTGTTTAGTAAAATTAATGAATCAAGTTTACGATCTTAACTTTGTGGTTATAACACTTTTACCTATATAAGTGTAAATGTGAGTTTGTTCAAAATAAATTAAACATAATTTTAGGTTGGGCCTACACTGATGAACGAACACATTTATTTCTTGAATGTATTTAAGGTGCATTCATTATCGTAGGTAATTGATAGTGAGTAACCAATATTAACAGCTGATAATCAAAATATGAAACAATTATTTGTATTTTTAACTTTTTGATTAAGTGTAGACTTGAGCTTTCCTGGTTCTTTTAACCTTTATAAAAAAAGGCAACTGCTGTTATAAAATATACGAAATTATTTGATTTGAACATTTAACATTATGTACCATCATGGTATTGAGGTTATAATTACTCCTGCACATTTATTATAAATAAAATACAATATATGTTTTTAGAAGGTTCCATCGGAGATTGGCTTGCGGAGCAAGCACGGCCACCTTTAGTTTTAGTATACTACTAGCTGGGCCAATCTGGCTTTGCACGGATAGACAAATCAAAGTTAAATGGATATTAACAAAAAATATATTATATCAATAAATATATAAAAATATGTATTTCTTATGGGGATTTTTAGTAGCTTTGACCCCTCAAACCACATCTAATATTTAGAATTTTTGAAAACCTTTCTTACCGAGCACCTAGGGTCCTAGAGGTAGCTACATAAAAAATGCCATTCCAATTCGTTCGGAGGTTTTGGAGAAATCGTGATTTAATAACTTTGACCCCTCCCCCCCCCCAAACCCCATCTAAAATTTTGATTTTTTTTAAAACCTTTCTTAGAGAGCACCTATGGCCCTAGAGGAAGCTACATACCAAATATCATTTCAATCCGTTCTGTGGTTTTTTTAGTAATTTTGACCCCAGAAACCTTCCTTCAAATTTCGAATTTTTTTAAAACCTTTCTTAGCGAGCAGCTAGAGTCATAGAGGAAGCTACATATACAAAATTTCATTTCAATCAGTTCGGTTTTTTTTTAGCAACTTTGACTACCCCAAACCCCCTAAAATGTCGATTTTTTAAAAACATTTCTTAGCGAGCACATAGGGCCCTAGAGGAAGCTACATACTAAATTTAATTCCAATTCGTTTGGTGTTTTTTTTTTTTTTTAGTAACTTTGACTCCCCAAACAACCCCTAAGATTTCAAATTGTTTAAACCCCTTTCTAATCAGCACCTACGGCTCTAGAGGAAGCAACATACCAAATTTCATTCCAATCCGTTCAGTAGTTCTAGAGAAATTGTGATTTAGTAACTTTTACCCCCTTCCCCCCCAAACACCCCTAGAATTTCGAATTTTTTTAAACCCTTTTTTAACGAACACCTATGGCCCTAGAGGAAGCTACATACCAAGTTTCATTTTAATCCGTTCGGTAGTTTTAGAGAAATCGTGATTTAGTAACTTTGAACCCCCCTAAACGCCCCCAAAAATTTGAATTTTTTGAAAACCTTTCTTAGTGATCACCTATGTTGCCAGAGGAAGCTACATACTAAATTTCGTTCCTATCCGTTCAGTAGTTTTTGAGAAATCGTGATCAGTGAGTCAGCGGATTTGGCTTTTATATATTAGATGATTGTGTAAGTTGTTATTAATCAAATTGTTAACATTTTATGGTAATTGTGTTATTTTTTAGTGCCATGATTCGAACAACAATATTAACTAAAGTTATAATAAACAGTTATAGCTTTAATATTATTAAGAGGATGTGGAGATTTGTTCTTGGCATTGAATCGATTCCGTTAAATCAAAGCTACTAAATAGAGTCATCAACATACAAAATTACATCTGCGTCCGACATCAAGCATTGTGGAACGCGTTTCTAAGTAAATTATTAACGCAATCTGTTCACAAATAGGATTTAGTGAATATCTAAATGGTTTGTTTGTAATTACATTATTCTTAGCATCAGTCGAAAATATGTGCTTTATTTCAGACAGCCTGGGCTGATTTTGTATTTTGTCATTTATCTTTAAACCTTATTTTATATTTAACTAACAATGGTTTAATTATGTACAGCGTAGTCGCACTTGAGAAAAATAAATAACGCTAAATTTTAGAAATAAACATCCTAACATACGTCTATTTATAACCTATGAAAAAAAAATCAATTGATTAATTTATAACAACGAGCTTAGGTTATATAGGTGAATATCCATCCATTATGACAAATAATAAAACATTTTTACTGACAAGGCTTTTATGATTTATCAACTATCAACGGAAGGTAAACTGCCCTCTAATGTAAAACTATACAACATAGAATTGTTGCAAGCAATTGAGATCAATCTTACAGTGAGTCTTCCTATCTTCCATATCCTATACTATTTCACAAAGGCATTCTTATATAATTATTTAAATATTAATAGCACACAAGAAAAAAATAGTTCTTGGTTAAGCAGTGAACACCCGCCTAGCATTGAACACCCCCTAGCAGTGAACACGCCCTAGCAGTGAACACCCCCTAGCAGTGAACATCTCCTAGCAGTGAACATCTCCTATCAGTGAACACCTCAATAGTAGTGAACACCCCCTAGCAGTGAACACCCCCTAGAAATGAACACCCCACTAGTAGTGAACACCCCCTATCAGTGAACACCCCCTAGCAGTGAACACTCCCTAGCAGTGAACACTCCCTAGTAGTGAACACCCCCTAGTAATGAACACCCCCTAGCAGTCAACACCCCTAGCAGTTGTACCAATCTTACAAAAACGAATTAATAGAAACGGAAGCTATACTGGGCCACATAGATTGGACATGTTCAAAGACTTACCTTTAAAGTCAAAAAAATCACCAAACAGTAGAAATGTCTCAGCTGATCACTTACAAATCATAAGATACATTGAGGTTAAGTCAATAAACCAAAAAACTAGGTTTAATTTATGTTTATTAATCAAAATGAATAATAAAAAAAGATTTATGTGCCCTTAATTATGAAAAGAAATATTTTATATGCCCTTAAAGTACAAAAAAGAAAAAGGTCGGATTACAAAAAAACATATATATATTTTAAATTGAATTTGAAGTTCCCTCCCCAAAATAAAAGTCAAAAACCCTCCCCATTAGTAATGATTACAAGGTTTATACAAATTTAATTAGACAAAATACAAAATTTAACATCTAGTACCATGGATTTGTTTAATAATTAACATTTATGTCGTTGGCCAACTGTAAAGCTAAGTATAATTAAATAAATAAAAATAAAGAAATTGTGAGACGTCTCTCTGTAAAAAAAGTATAAATAATTTTCTAATAGAGCCCCTTGAGTGCTGAGGTCCTAAAATTGCTATAGCTGCTCCTCCCAATTTTATTAAATATAAAAAACATATATTAAGAATTATTCATTTGTTACAAAGAACATAAAAGTAGATAGCCTATTCAAAGTTTCTTATAAAGTTCACTGCAGATTTTTAGAAAATATTAGATTTTTGGTTCATAGCTAATTAAAACAAAAACACTGTCGCAGAAAATAGTTATTAGAGTTGCATGTTGTGGTAGTTGGCTTTAACAGCAGAAACTATGTGGTATTTCCAATTAGGAGCAGAACATGAGTGGTTCTTGAACCAGTGAATACTGCATTAAAACAAAATAACATCTTTTTAGAATCAAAGTAGGCTTTAAAACCAAGCATAGTGAAAAGCTTTTAGGTTAAAAGTTTGCCTTTATAATATTCTTTGATACAAGGTGACAAGCAGGTATTTTGAAATAAAGATGTTAATTGTTACTACAAGACTTAACCAAAGTTAACTTGTCATGTTACTTTAACTGTTGCTACATGTCTGTAGACCACATGGTAAACTTTAAAATGTTCTTAGGTTATAAAACAAAATATATCGGAGATATAATTATTTAAATTATAGTTCTTTTAAAGGTCCATAATTGTTATAGGTTACACAGCTTTAAATTTGTACAGAATAATATAAACTGTTTAAGATAGGCTTTAGTAAAAAAATAGGCTAGTTACATAAGATTTAATATTTAGGCTGTACTGAAAGTTTTTAGAAAGGAAAATTGAATTACACAAGATTTAGTTATACCTTAGAGTTTGAAATATTAATTACAAAATTATAGAAGGCTTAAATTCACATAGTTGCACCTTACAAATGAGGCTTATTACAAAGCCAATGTTAAATGGGTGACAGTAAAAACATTTCCATTTGGTGAAGTTAAAAAAATGCACATACCTGGTATTTGGAAGAATAGGACTTAGAACAAAGCCATGTTAATTAATGACGCACTGTCGTTAAACTTACGACTAAATTATTTAAGGAAAAACAACGACGTGACTAGATATTTTGTGGCGTCCAAGAGTGGAGTTCATATCGGAGTAATGGCGACCTTTCTAGAAGCTTGCATGACGAGGTTAAACTTAACTCACGAGACATAAAACAGCTGATCAGATCTCAGATAAGGCTTTGACTTACTAACTGTCGGTTTCTGTACGGAGTCGCCGCTTAGCGGGAGAAAGGGGAACTGCACGAAGAAGAGAGAGTCGGTAAAAACAGAACGTTGTAAATTCCAAAAACGTTATACAGTGTACACCCCCTAGAAGTGAAATTATGATGTCCATCCGATAAATCTTAAATCACTGTATTCGATTTAATTTATCGATTTCATTCACAGAATCTTAAATCTAATTTCTTCAGTTTTGTTGACGCCAGTTGGAATAACAAAGACGAGGGAACAGTGTAGTTTATCGAAATCCCGGTACACGACTGTGTTGGGAGTTTCAAACTGTACGGACTACATGAGTGCCTCTCACCACTGCACCACTCTAAGTACGAACAGTTGTTACTTTGCTGCATTCTCTGTAATAGATTAGTTTGTATCACTTTGTAGAAATTGTTCCTTAACGTAAAAATGAGACCAAAAATTGCAATAAACATAGGGACAAAAACATTTCGTTTTCCAGATATTCACTGTTTTGCTTAAAAAACACATTATTATCTTTGAAAGTAGATAAGATATTGAGTTCAAATTTGTGTACATATTTTGTTTGTAATATTTTATCAGGGTAGATCTGTGTCTTGTGTATTTTTATCACTTAGCACGTTCTACTCTTTTCTGATTTCATTTACCCTGGTAAAATTTTACAAATATATTGTATATGCCAAATTTTAAATCATTACGTTATCTAATTTCAACGATATTGAATATTTTTGGAAGAAAAACTAAATATCGTGCGCGTATGAAAACGAAGCTTTTTCGAATCAATTTTTATCGGAACTTTTTATCTTAATTTTACGTAAGTAACAATTTGTAGGCCTACAAACTGTTTCAAGGTAGTTCCGGAATAACAGAAGTGTTCGTATACAGATTACAATGTTGAAGTTTGGATACGATACACAAATAACAGTCATAACTAATGATTAGGTTTACCAGCTTCCATACGATTTAAATGCAATTTTAGTTTGGGCAAACATGGACGTATTTACACTAGATTTTACGATGATTAGCTTGATTGAATGAATGCTTAATTAATAAACTAAATCGTTACTGTGTGAAAATAGTTTTGGCCTATTATAAGTTACTATACAAAACTTTGTTTGTACTTTAAAGTTAAATGTCAGAATATAAAAAGTCTTCTTGGTAAGATTGTAATTGTAATTCCTGATGATAATAACATTATTGTATTTAAAAGTGGAATTTGTATAGGATTAAAAGTTACAATCCCTTTTGGAGGTCATATTATACCAATTTCTATTGAAGGAGATAATCTTCTATGAAAGAATCCCCAGAAAAAAGATTTAAAAAAATACTTCTGATACAATGAATAACAATATTCCTCATTTTATTCCTTTGGTAACAACGATTGATTACCCTGGAAGGCTGATTCAAGTGGTAAATCACGTCATCATTGGAGTATGGTTAAAATAATAATTACTAGTCCTAAGATAAATAAGAATAAATTCAAATGATTGAATCATATTACTATACCTGAGGTAATAGTTATTGCTCCAATAGATCCAGTAATTGGTCAAGGACTTGCATCTGCTAAATGAAAAGGATGATTTTTTATCATATTTAAATTTCTCTTGAGTAAAGGGTTCTAAGAATTGTAAATACATATATTATATGCTTGAATAATTGATACTGCTGTCTCAAAAAGTATTAATATTAATTGGATAGTAATAATTAGTATGATAAATGATCTATTAATTGATATATTCCCTAGTAATGTCATTAATAAATGTCCAGCAATTATATTTGCAGTTAATCGATCAGCTAGAGAACCAGGACGAATTATATTTCTAATTGTTTCAATGCAGACCATAAATGGTATTAAAATTGAAGGCGTTCCAATAGGAATAAGATGATAAAACATTTTATTTATATTTATTAATCATCTAAAGATTATTAATATTAATCATATAGGTAAAGCTAATCTTAAAGTAAACACTAAATGTCTTGAACTTGTAAAAATATAAGGTAACTAACCTATAATATCATTGTATAAAATAAAAAAAAATTTATATAAACATTATTGAGTTCCCTTTTGAATTTATTCCTATGAGGATTTTTAATTAATTATTGATTTTTTTTTAAATAATTAAATTTATAGTAAATAATCGTGAAGGTAAAATTCATAGAGGTATTGGAAGAGTAATTAATCCAATTAACATTCTTATTCAATTTAATGATAAAATTCCTGTTGAAGGGTCAAACACTGAAAATAAATTTGTTATAATTTTGAAATTATTTGGTCAATAATAAATGTATTAAAGATATTTATTTTATTTTATTCAAAAAATAAATAAATAATTGAATTAAATAAAAAGAAAGATAAAATAATTATTATAAATAAGGATATTCATCATATTGGTGCTATTTGAGGAATATAAAATTTTTGAACTGTTTCAAATTCTCTAATTTAACAAATTAATATTTTAATTAAACTCATTTTTATTCATTAAGAGTAAATGCTAATTTACTATAATATGGTTTAAGAGACCATTACTTGCTTTCACTCCCTTAATGAATAAGATTTTAATCATTTAAAATAAAATTCTATTCTAACACTTTCAATTACAAATAGGTATAAATCTATGGTTTAATCCACAAATTTCTGAACACTGACCAAATATTAATCCAGGTCGGGATATTAAAAATCTTATTTGATTTAATCGTCCTGGCAAAGCATCAAGTTTTACGCCTAATCTTGGAATTGTTCATGAATGAATTGCATCTATTGAACAAACTAATATTTGAATTTGAACTATAAAAGGGAGAATAATCCGGTTATCAACATCCAATAATCGGAACTTTGTTTTTTCATATAATGATATATATGACTCAAATTCTAAATTTTTAAAATCTGATTAGTCGTATGATTAATATCACTGATGCCCAATAAACTTAATTGTAATTTATGGATTATTCATTTCATCTAATAAATATAGTAAATTTAATGATGTTGAAGCAATAAAAATTTATGTAATAGCTGGAATAATTGTCCATAATAATTCAATTGTTTGACCTTCAAGAAGATAACAATTAATCAAATTATTATATGTTAATCTAGTTATAGTATATCCTACAATTATTGTAATTATAATTAAAATTATTAATGTATGGTCATGGAAAAAGATATTTGTTCTATAAGAGGAGATATTCCATCTTGTAACCCAAAATTTGATCAAAAGTTGTCAATTCTAATAACAATTATTTCTTATTTATAAATCTGTAATGCACTACTTCTGCCATATTAGAAATTGGTTAGAATAGGTAATTCATTATCAGAATGCTCAGATGAGGTATTTTTTGAAGTCATTCAATTGATGAAATTATGTTTTTTGAAAAAAATATTTTTCGTTTTGAAATTAATCTTTCTCAAACAATAAAAATTAACATTACAATTTCAATGAATGAAATTATTCTTCAAATTGAAGATAAAATATTTCAAGATATATAAGCATCAGGATAATCTGAGTATCGTCGAGGTATAAATCTTAAACCTAAAAAATGTTGAGAAAAAAATGTTAAATTTACTCCAACAAATATGATTAAAAATTTAATCTTTAATCACTTTGAATGTATTGTTAGTCCAGTAAATAAAGGATATCATTGAATAAATCTTCCTAAAATTGCAAATACCTTGAGGGGAGAGTGAGATGACAGTGTGACAATCTTTATTTTTAAAGGCAAATATACCACTCACTCACTCACTGACTCATCATGAAATCTCAAAAACTACCGAACGGATTGGAACGAAATTCGGTATGTAGCTTCCTCTAGGACCATAGGTGCTCACTAAGAAAGGGTTTCAAAAAATTGAAAATTTGAGAGGATTTTCAAAATAATTATTCATTTGCGAAGCATTGCCAGGTCAGCTAGTACCTTATAAAATTATAAACTGTAGCCTACACTCCAAACAACTCAGCTCAAATACGAAACCTTTCATGGAATTTTTTACCGCGTAAAAGCGAGATAGCGTAAAGCGGGACCGCGTATAACGAGGACTGCCTGTAAACACTAAAAACTGCGCAGTAGGCTACAGTACAAAACTCACGCACAACAGAAACGAAACCAGAGATGACGGAGTACTAAAGCGGACAAGCTATAACACCGAATAAACAACAATGGCCCGACGGGAGGTAAATCACTAATTTCGGCTCGAACACGGTCGGATTAACCGGAGCGGCGGACCAGCCGATTGCGGACGAGAGGGGTTCTACTGTAGGCGATCCTAACAACACTCTACTTCTTGAAAATAATATAAAAACAACAAAGTGAGTTTAATATAATGCACATAACACATTGTAAGGTAAACACTACTCAACGAATTCTTAAAATACTCATAGTTTAATAAAAATCTTATCTTTTTTTTAAAGAAACACAATCATGTTTTATAAAATTTTCTTTTAGAGTGTGAAATAAAACCTCTCTTGAACTTTGATACTGTGAGTTCAACTTCAAAGAGTGTGGTTTGAAAATAGAAGAACTTTGTGAAAACCTTAACGTTGTTAAGTACCTTTTATTGTTTCGAACTAAGTTATTTTCGCGCCAGTCGTTTTCAATTGTTTGTTTCCGCTAAGAAGCATAGAGAATTTTTTACAATAGATTATTGTTCACTGCAATAGTGAATATGTTTTGTACATAGTGTTGTGTATCTCTTAGACTGGATGTTTAAGCTGTTCGTTCGATATTTGAAGACAGCTAAATCAATAAAAATAAACAGTACCATAAACTGGCAAATGCTTTCTCACAAACATATTTCAATTGTTAAACAGATTCACTGTGACTTCAAAATTATATTAAAGTAGAAGAGGGATACATCAAAGTAGGAGAGTAACTAATGATAATAATTATTATTAGCTAGAGAGGAAACTATTCGGACAAATTTGCACCAAACATGTCAATTAGGCCTGTATAGATGCACGAAAAAAGGTTTGAAAAATTTTGAAACACAACCCACTTTTGGGGCAAAAACCCCCAACATATGTTATTATTATTATTATTAGCTAAACGAGAATTTTTAGAAAGATTCGGTTTTTGCTTATGGTATGGTAGGTACACTAAGAGCTACAAATAATCCAAATTTTATCAAAATCGTTAAAGCTGTTTTTTTTTTTATAAAAAAATAATAAACTGTTTTGGGGGGTTTTTGGCCAAAAAGGGGGTAGTTTTAAAAAATTTTAAAATCCTTTTTCGTGCATCTATACAGGACTAATTGACATGTTTGGTGCAAATTTGTTCGAAAAGGATCGAATAGTTTTCTCTCTAGCTTTGTATACATACATTTTCTAAAAAACATTTTTTTGGACTCAGGGGTCCCAAAACAGATATTTCCCCAAAAATCTCAACATCGATTTTTTTGCGATCACTATACTTTCACTATACTATAATATAGTGATTTTAATATAATGCCCATAACTCTTTGTAAGGTAAACAACTAAGTTTAAATACACAAAGTTTAATGTAAATCTTATCTTTTTTAAAAGAAATGCAATCATGTTTTATAAAATTTTCTTTTAGAGTGTGAAACAAAACCTCTCTTGAACTTTGATGCTGTGAATTCTACTTCAAAGAGGGTGGTTTGAAAATAGAAGAACTTTGTGAAAACCTTAACTTTTTTAAGTACCT